>VOVZ01000051.1:36464-81645 GCA_008079325.1 Morchella conica | reverse complement strand
CCCCCCCCCCCCCTCTCTCTGCCCTCAAGAACCTCCAAACCAAACGATGTGACCACTATGTCTCTTCCCGCGTGGGTGAAGTGAGTGGGAAAGCGCGAGTGTGCAAGTAATGTGAGAGTGAACACTAGTGACTCAGTCTTTCCAGACTGTCGGGAACATCGCCCAGAAAACCGCGGCAGCAGCAAGTCGCACAGCTCTCCCTGCCTCTTCCTGGCTTTCTCTGGCTTTCTTTCATCTGGAGGAATTGTAATAAATGAGGCTAAAATCCCTCTTTTTTTTCGTTTGCCATTCTCCCCTTTCTTGACACCTTGATATAAAAATTCTCACGGTCTCTTATATCCCCTCATCTGCAGCTCATAACCCCCCCCATCTTGCCAGTAATATCAGTGTATGCCACCCCACAAGCAGTAGCGAAAGAAAATTCCTTATAACAATGGCCCCACGTAGCGCCCTCCTCATCCTAGGGATCCAGAATGAATTTCTTGATCCTGGTATCGGCCGTTGCATCATGACCGCCCCCCCTCGCGGGAGCCCGTCTTTCGTCGATAACATCAAGGCCTTCGTCCCGCACTTTCGCGCAAACGGTGGCGACGTCATCTGGGTGCGGAGCGAGTACCAAAAGCCACGTGATTTTATCGACCCTCGCAGCAACGAGACTGTGCTCATAATACCTGACGACGACTCGTCCGACTCTGAGACGGAGCACAACAACCACAGATCTAGAGGCAATGAGGCTGGTGGATCGGGAGCGGGAGCGGGGGCAGGAACAGCAGCAGCAGGCGCAAGACCTCGCGCTGGTTCAAGCCCGAGGAGGCCGAGGCTTGCGAATGGCGCAAGACCTCCACTGCGCTCCGACGCGTTTCTGGCGATTGAGAGCCAGCATCCGCCGTGTAAGCCGGGGACTCCCGCGTGCGAGTTTCACCCATCAATTGTTTCATCGATCAAATCGCCGCCTGATAAGATTATGGTGAAGACGTGGTTCTCAGCCTTCAAGGATACAGGCCTTCTTGAGACGCTGAGAGGGAGGTTCGTCTCGGAGCTGTACATATGCGGAGTCCTCACCAATATATGTGTTCTTGCAACGGCGGCCGAAGCAGCTAAGCATGGGTTGACTACTTATGTGTTGCAAGACTGTCTAGGATACAGGAATCTAACAGCCCACCAGGAGTCATTGAACGTCATGCTTCACGATTACGTGGTGGAGGAGGTTTCGACCGAGTCATTGGTGAAGAGCTGGGAAAGACGGAGGCTGAAGGCTGGGGGTAATGGTGGTAATAACGATAACGGATCAGCCGCCGGTATTCAATTGGGAGCCACGAGCCTTTCGAAGGAACAGTTGGTTGCGATGGTGTCTGGGCTGAAGGTGGTGGGAGGGGAGAGCAGTGGTGAGAGTACTAAGAAATCACCCGCAGAACCTGTCAAGGGAGTGATGGCAGAAACTGCGGCTACCCCGCTAGACGTCGACAAATCTGCTCTCGCAGCTGATCTAGCGCCGATCCATGAAGAAGATGATAAAATCTTGAGCTCAGCAAGGAGTGCCCGAAAGGCAAAGGCAGAGGTGGGATGTACTAGGGTAAATGAGGTATCCGCGGCAGGCGCAGGCAAGAGTGTTAACGAACGCGGCGATGAGGGGAGGAAAAAGGATGAAAAGGTATATAGAGAACATAGAAAGAAAAAGTCACATGCGAGCAGCTCGAAACGCGACAAGTCAAACACAATCTCTCAAGGCAGCAGCAGTTCTTCCGGAAACCCAAGGTTCGATTCAAAATCTCCGATCATGGGAGAAGGGAATTTTCTTGGTGAGGGCGATTCAAGTCTAGTCAACAATATCCTGCCTCCAGCCCTATCTAAAACGGCATTCGATAACCTGAAGAAAGAGGTAGCCTGGAGGACCATGTACCATCGCGGTGGCGAGGTTCCAAGAATGGTCGCAGTGGAAGGGGTAGTTAATTCTGATGGTGATGAGAGAAGGTACGCTTGAGATCAGTGAGATTCGACTTCTTTTTCGCAACTAACTCTATCCCAAAGTTTCCCAATATATCGCCATCCGGCTGATGAATCGCCTCCTCTTCTACCATTCTCCCCAACCGTACAGCTCATAGTGGACTGTGTACAAAAGGTCCTAAACCACCCAGTTAATCACGTCCTGATCCAACACTACCGTGACGGCAATGATTACATCTCTGAACACTCTGACAAGACCCTCGACATCGTGCGAGGATCGAAAATCGTTAATGTCAGTCTGGGTGCTCAGCGAACCATGATTCTCCGAACAAAAAAGGATGCCGCAAAGCAAAAAGCTGCTGAATCAACCTCCCAAGAGCAGTCAAGCCGGCCAGAAGGTCATGGTCCTGAACGTACGACCCAGCGTATACCACTTCCTCATAACTCGATGTTTATCCTAGGTCTTGAAACAAACAAAAAATGGCTCCATGGAATTCGACAAGACCGCCGTGAGACAGGCCTCAAGACCGTCCAGGAAATGTCACACAACGGCGAAAGGATCTCCTTAACCTTCCGCCATATTGGGACCTTCCTCTCAGACAAAGAAAAAGAAATATGGGGCCAAGGTGCCGTTTCCAAACACAAGGCCGAGCGACGGCCTGTTATCAATGGCGATGACCCGGAAACTCAAAGGCTGATTGAAGCCTTTGGCTCTGAAAATCATCAAAGTGATTTTGACTGGGACGCAGCCTACGGCGGTGGCTTTGACGTCTTGCATTTCGTCCCACAGTTACCAAAACTATTTTTTACAAAAGGTGATATTGGCAGCATGCAAGTCCGCATTTGCCTATTGGAGAAAGGAGTTGTGTTCACTCCCTATGAGCTCGAGCCCAATGAAACCAGCTCGCCTTCCTTCCGCGTTTTGAGCCCTCGGGGCACCACCCCGGTGTTTGTGGACGTTGACCCCGAGAAAACAATAGTTTGTGAGGCTCTTTCAATCCTTCAACACATTGAAATGTTCCATCCCTCCAAGGACCCTGAGAAATTCCTGCTGCCATCCCCCACAGATGAAAGGGCTGCTTTTTCGAGGGTTCTACAACACATGCAGGAAAGTGAAAAACTACACAAAATATTGGAAAGCGACAACCAGGCGGCGATTGATACCGAGCTGGAGATTTGGGATGCGCGCTTATTTAGGACGAAGAGGTATCTATCAGGACCTGATATCAGTCTTGATGATATTGCTGTGTGGCCAGTCCTGGATAACTATATGAAGCGAACTGGGTTAAAGCATCTGACGAATTTTAGTGAATTGGATATATGGTACAGCCTCGGTAAGGAACGCGATAGCGTTCGGGTTTTATCTAAAGAGGCAGTTAGAGATGTGGTATCTGAAACAGAGGGATTAGAAAACACTATGGCAACCTTAAAGTTGGAGTCAGAGGTGAAGGAGACTTAAAGCATGGGGGCAATTGGTAATGATTATAACTTGTTCGATACCATATACTGTAATTTCTTAATATTTTTACGGGCTTTGGGAATAACTTGGTGAATTGGGTCAACTTAGGGGGATAAACTATACATATTTTAGTAGCCGATATTATTACTTCTGTAACAGAAAAGTCTTTGTATTTGCAGTAAAATGTTATTCAACCATTAGCTCCTTTTGGTTGGGGGCATTGCTTAGCTGCAGTTTCTTGGCTCTTACATCTTTAGATCTTATTAATAATAATTCTATATCTTATTCAAGTTAGCAGTCCTACCTATTCAATTTGATTGGGATTACCTATTGGTTATGTAGTAAGGCAACAACTATCCGAAAACTCCGTGGGATGATACTGGTAATCGAATCATCAAATATCACTCGTGATAATACGCGACCCTTATTAGACTGAGAGCTTAGCGAGAAAGGGTTTCCAAAACCATAAATCTTTGGAGAAAAGTTGTTTCATCCGGCCTTTGATGTAACTTCTGAAGACAGGAGGGCCCTACAAGGGCCGAGGAATAAATATTAGTGGTGACGTTGAGGGTAGAGAAAGAGATGTACGGACTAGAAGAACCTCCAAGAAGCTAGATACTTTGCAGGCGTTAAAGGATGTTTTCATTGGCCCTCGGCGCGGAGGCACCCAAAGGCCAGAAGAGGGAATGGCAATTGATTCCCACCCAGCTTTGAGTGAAAAGTCGAAAAGAGCTGAATTGAGATGGGTTCTCGTCGTCTATAAAAGAGGGGCAAGCGGGTAGCCGGAGATTAGATGAGACCTTTGAGCTACTAGCTCACTTTGGGGTATATAGATGCAAGGGGGCATTCACAGGGATTGCGAGTGTGGCCCCGTGCCGCCTCACGGTGTGAAGAACCATCTAGATCTGGCCGAGGCATAAGGAGATGGGTAGGGCCGATTATGGGGGAATATACACATGTGATATATAATTTTTCACCCCGTTGTCACCTCCAATGTTTGGGCCCGAATTCGGGACATATCTGTCCCCAACCCGCTCCGGTCTATGGGATAGCATCTAGAGCGTACATACGAGTAGGAAGCAACAATCTCATAAAAATTGTTTTCCACACTGCTGCTATTCACTAGCAAGTACATTCGTCTCGTGACTACATGTACCCCCTACGGGTATCTCGCCGGATGCTAATTCTGGGATCAAGCCTTACATGTATACATGTATGCACATTTACATGTACGCACCTGATATCACTATCAAGGAAGGCCTGCTACTATCACAACACACACATTAACACACATGAGCTGCATTTCTGAAAACTGCGAGTTTGTCAGTTATTGACTAGATGGAATCACATTCCGCTGGCAGTAGGATCTATATCCGGCATACCATGGCTTTATGTCACTTAGCTATGTACGTACAACGTTATCTGCCGCCATATATGTATAGGCCGCTGGGTTGGTTGCTGTTCACCTATCACTTCAAGCGGAAATCGTCTTCTACGTTAACCACCCGAGTGAATGGGGCGTCCGAGTGAGGTGTCCGAGTGGCCAGGGACACTTTTTACGCCTCATCATATCTAAGCCGAATCTCATTTGCTGTCATCTTATAGTCTAAAGGGCCTGCCAGCGTCTAGGCTGAAATATGATAAGACCATCATGGGCCAATCAGGCCAGTCTTGGGCGGATAAATCCATCCAGCATTTATTATGGCCAATGAGATAGCGCTCCTTGTTTTGTTGAGGAAATACTCGCCTGGTTGTTAATGATAATTCATATCTCCAACTCCCGGCGAAGTGTTGGGGATGTTTGGACTTGATAATGACGACAGGAAATAATACTGCTCGAGCCATGAATTCAAACGTTGGGCTCAAATATACCAAATGAGAAACGGACTACCATTTATGGACAGCTCTAGCTCTGGGCACAACTTGTGCGTGTCACGGATTACAAAAATTGACTCATTTTACACAAGACCCAGCAAAGACCCAGCATAAAGCGAAACAGATCACAAGAGCACCGGAGTCCATTGTCACACGAAGAGAGCCTGGTAGCATCACCACCATGGATACGTAGAAAAGGCAAAGATGTTATAACTAGGGTATATAGACCACCTCTGCTTTATATAGCAACCCAAGCGATCATGCAGGTAGGCGCTGCCATTTCGCTGACGCCAAGGCTCATGGTTCGTCACTCGCCAATGATAGGCGGGTAGAAGATCTGTTAACCCCCCGCAGCGTGCTTCTACAAATCTGTCAAATCACTTAAAATGCCTTTCGGGGGGTTAATCAAGGGTTATGTAACAGGTCAAACGTTATGAAACCACTCCCGATCAAGCCGGAGGAATTTCCCTTCTCAATGCCAAGAAATAGATATCGGATCGCACAGAGCAAATGTTAGAAAAATAACTTCTCTTGAGTGGAAATACAGCAGCCTATAATGAGTTTCTTCGAGTCTTTCGGTTTGACCGTTCTAACCGAAGAGCCCCGATCTATCCCTTCAGCTGTCGCCAAAATACTGACCCTTTTTGTGAGGGCTAAGAGCAGTAAATCCAAGTATGCGATGGATGAGCTATTCATTCATGATAAGGAAATCGAGATTTTCAGGAGAATAATCGAGGTCAGAAGAGGCATGAAACTCAGAGGTAGTCACTAGCGAGGCGAGATGGGTATTTTAAATCTCTTTTCCTAGGCCCATAGGCTAATTAATCACTGGGAGAGTCACATATGATGAGGGCACCACCATATATTAGTTTATAAGATGTAAGTACCTAATCTACATCTCTCAAAGCTAAAGTGCTAGAGCTTGAGCAAGTGGACTTTGATAGGTTTATGCAAGATTTTTACAACATTTTCGTGAGGGTGAGGTTTGGTCAAATTTGTGCGAGATAGCATAAAACTGGCGGTGGCAGATATATACTTACCCTCGCGGTAACTACAACACATCTCATTTCTAATATTTTCATGGGACATCACTCGCTACCGGGGATCCGCACTCAGTCACAGAAAATCACTCGGCCAATCAAACGCGCTCAGTTTTCAAAAACATTGCATTAATAATTATAAGTCCAAGTTTTCTCACTCCAAAAGACCCAAGAAAGAAACAGAATGTACTCCTGAGGAGAAAAACCCAACTACGACCAAAGTACATTGGTATGCGATCGCGAAGCGAAGAAGAACGCCGCTCATTCCTTCATGATATCAGATATACCGCCAAATATCTAGATGAGGGACGCAAGAGCGATACACCCAAGGTTTATCAAACCGTTCTATATGAAGTCAGTATATTGAAGTATAAGAGCTGGGAGCGAGCATACTTGAGTTGTTTCTCCCTGACAGCAAGCAGCCTTGGCATCACACGCCTTGTTAACAGGTACCTGGACTAAATTCGTACACACTGTTAGTACCACTTAAAAGTTTCCGTTACACTGTCAAAGAAAATACTCACGGGCAGCAACCGGCAAGTTAATTGGGGTGCACTGCAAGCCGATATCCCCACTCCCAAACAAAGATCCTAACAACCCAGCGTTCTTCGTGTCGCCCTGCTTCTCAATTTTGTTGCAGCAGTTCAACTGTGCATTACCGCATGTCTGCACTCCTTGTTCGACCGTGTAGTCACCTCTAACAGTCCCCTTGTTTGCCGCACTGTTGCCCGCGTTCTGGCCCGCGTTGCCGACATCTTGGTTTCCGGACCCGTCGTTACCAGAGGCAGTGACTGCGGGAGCCGGCTCAGCTTTTGCGGGTGGTGACAGAAGAGGGGAAGCAGTGGCCGTGAGTGCCAGGAGGAGAAATGAGAGGACGGTGCTGGCGTGCATTACTGGAGCGGTTTGGGGAGTGTTTTCTTTTAAGTATTAGGATAGTAAGATAGTAGGATAGTGTAGAAAAAATATGGTCAAATGAGTGTGGGGTGTTTCTGTACTTGCTTGCGAGCTTAAGGAGAACGAATGGATGATGAGTATTAGAAAAGGGCAAGAGGTAAAGGGTGCATTTTATGGGAATTTTTTGAAGGTGAGGAGTTTGTTTGTATTCCTTGCTTCATAGGTTGTCGATGGAAGCAAAGGGGGGGGGTATGTATTTTAAATTACCTTGGTTTCAATTCTTCATCTTGGATGTACGTTCTTTGGAGAGCAATCTTGGCTGCGGTATGAGAATTGAATAAATACATCTTATCTCTGACTTATTAGGCCTAGATATACAGTCGTGCTTTTGTGAAATTTCAAATGGCCAACGCGGTGTAGTAGCTGTTTTGGAGGATCTATAGATTTTAATTATCCCCACGCGCCCATGTCCCTTGAAGGGTGAACACTTGCACATTTCTCAGCAAATTTCGATTGCAGACGCTGGTATTTAGATGTTTGACTGTGCTAACATGACACAAACAATCACATTATCAGAGCTGATATTAAAATAGGCACGTTATAGATAAAAGAGGTAAATTGCGTTTGCTGTTTATGTAGGTGCATAACCATCTACGCACCAAAGCGACTCGACAGATAGGGAAATTAAAAAAGAAATTCACTAAGCAATGCAATCTAACTCCCCGAAACCCAGACTAGAAACCCAAATCAGCCTTAAAGGACACAAAGAAATAGTTAAATCACTCCCAGACATAGTAAAAAGCAAAAGAGAGAGTAATCACTACGTTTTAGTTTTAAAGAATAACCTCAGCCTGGAGGGGTGTAGTAGTGAACCAAATCACAGCGGATAATAATGACAACAAGCAGGAATGGACCTTGAAACACTGTAACTCTCTATGGGAGATGTGCCAGTTACATGAGAATATATGGTAAGCCAGAGAATTTCGCTATGCAGTGAAAGGAAGAGAAAAGCGGGAATATTTATAAGAATAAAACTCAAACAGAAAACGCTAAAAGCCTGTCCATCTGTGATGAAATAGATGGAGTGGAGGAAAAATAAACCTAGAAACCCATTACATGTAGACTAACACGTATAGATGCTTCGAGCCCGATTGAGAAGTGATTATCGTCACACATGCCTATCCGCTAAACAAAAAAAAAGATAGAGAAAAAATATAATGAACTAACACACAAAGGTCCACGAAAAAGCCTTGATATTCATCGATAACTTCATCCCTGGTCAACCGCCCTGAATACTTTTCCCAGTGGTAAAAAGAGAAAGAGGGTAGTAGTTGTAAAAATGAGATACATGTAGATCTTTCAGGTTCTATGCCCTAATGCTCTAGAAACGCGAATAGACAGAGGAGAATGTTTTTAAAATGAAACCCTATCGCCGAATAGAAAGGAAAAAAAAGATAACTGCTAAATATGAAAAGAAAGGGAATTAAAAAGAAATACTCAAAAAACTTCATTTCTCTTCGATTTCCTCAAAAAGGTGAAATTTTTGAACTTGGCCATCGCGCTGGTGTCCTCCTTTGGAGTAGGAGCACGTTGGGCGGGTGCTGGCGGTGGTTCACTGTACTTCAAGAAATCTGCCAGACTGTCTGTTTCCCCTCTATCAGTCCGGGCCCCCCTGGCTTGAACTCCACCCCTGACTTGAGTCCTGTTGCCAAAACGGGCATGGTTCGCCGTGCTCGGAGAGTCCATATCCGTCCAGGAGTCGTAAGGAGTGCGTCTTTGTTCCTCTCCTTGCATATATCGCGAGGAAGAATCATCTTCGTGGGCAAGAGGGGTATGCTTGTATCCCCCAGGCATTTGCGGAAGAGGTGGCAAAGGGAATTTATCGGCGTTCGAGGCGATCGAGTTTTTTCGTCCATTTCTACCGAAACGACCGATCAGGCTGACGGAGCTGTTTTTCTTCTGTATTGTCCTCATTTCTTCGTTCTCCTGTGGTGGTGTAAGAGGCTGAGGGGGTGGCGGTACATTCCGAAGAAAATCCGTAAGGCTCTCATCCTCCTTTCTTTTCTTTGGGATTATTAGGTTTAACGCCTCCATGTCTTCGTCGTCCTCTTCGTCGTCCATGTCAATCGCATATGGATCTTTGATGCGTGTCTGTTTCCGTTTGGTCTCTGGCATAGAGTTAACTGCTCCGTAGTCATGTTGCTTCTTGGAATTATTACGAAGAAGAGCTGTCGAAGACGAGAAGGACGACTGATGAGAATCAGGTGGCACAGCGGCGCTAGTCAAGAAGTTGAGTTCGTTGGGTGGCGTTGTGTTGTTTACCGCAGGCTCAGATTCAGCCTCTGGAAGCTCGAACTGATCGGAATCCATAGTGTTGCGGAATGGCGCGACACTTCGGGAAATACGGCGCTGAGTGACTTGTCCGTCAACATCTATGGGAGGTGTAGTGTTTCGAAAGAAATCAGCAAGCGCAGAGGTAGAGTCGCTTGTTGTAAAGCCACTTGCATGCCGAGCTACAAGTCGATTCTTTGGGCGAGATCCGAGTGAGTCGGATCGATACTGTCTAATTACGGATGGAATTCCGGTAATCCCACCTGGGTTCAGTGGTGTAGATTCATTGCCGGCCTTTGGAGAGGCGGTTACTGAGCTAGGTCCGTACATACGTCGTGAAGCCGGGCTGTAAGTAGAGTTATGAGAAGACGATGGAAGGGATGTTGTCGGTGTTTGGGGCCTTGTTTCGGAGGGAGAAGCCGAAGTGGATCGAAGTAGCTGAGTAAGCGAGGCTACGTCCTCAAGACTAGGATCTTTAGGAATTATAGGAATTGCGCGGGCGGTAGAAGGTCGTGAAGAATTGCCAGACCTGCTTGGTGGTACAGCTGCACGCACCTCCTTGCCGTCTGGTCCAGTATTTCGCAAGAAGTCCGCAAGTGCCGATGTTGCAGTGCGTGGCGTTTGAACTTCTTTCGACTATCGATTTGTTAGTTAATCGGATTTTGGGAATAGGTTGTAATTAACAAACCTCCATCCGCCTTAGTGGATCTGGCGTTATAGTACAATGAATAGTATCACCGCTAGAAATTAACTCCTCGAAGCTGCGTTCCTTGTCATCCAAGCTTGCAAGTTTTGTAGATGGTCTTTCACTATGTAGGCTGCTCCTGCTTTCATCGTCTGACTCTCTTGACTGTTTCCCACTCTCCATAGGCCATGCGATAAGACACTTAAGCTTTGTAGAATTTTGCGAAGTGCCTGAATGCGATGTAACTGGGCGCTGCGCCTTTCCAGAACTTGAAGAACGTCGTGATTTATTTGGAGTTTGTGGGGGTGTCCATGCTCGCACATTACCCCGTTCCGATGGCAGTGATACGGTACTTCCAGGAGGCTGAATTAACGTAAGTTGCCCTAGCTTTCTGTCCGAAAGCTGGGAATGCTGAGAGTACTTGCTACTGGCGGAGGAGGTCTTTTTTGCGTGTGCAAAGTAATCACCCGAAATTTGATTAGTACCTCCAGGTGTCAGTCTACCCCCTTCGACAAAATACTTATGGGCTGTCGTAGTTGGTGATTCATCGTCGGAATCGATTAATTCTGCCAATGTTGTTGCTGACGGTCGTCGATCTGCGGCGCGCTGCTCCTGGAAAGTCGAGACACGGCCGTTGGTGCGTATTTCGACGAGTTCAGCTGGTCGCCTTGATGATGATGGTGTAAACCGCTCGAACTTTGGGGTAACATTTTCAGGATGATCTGAATGGTCACCAGACTTATGTAAGGGCGATGATGGTGTTTGGGATGTAGAAGGCTGAACTTGAATATCTGATGTGTGAGCTGATCCAATAATGCTATGATGATCATCTTCTCCATCGTCTTCGTCATCGGTAGCCTGTGTGAAGAACGTAAGCTCTGAAACCCCGTCATCAGGGGCTGGTGTTTTCTTTAGAGCCTCGGCCTCTCCATTCAGATGTTTGAAATCAGCAATTCCCTGGAGAGCCGATCTCTCGGGTTGTTCTTGAGTAGGAAAGCAAGGCTCCCCTAACGGGTTTAGCTGCTCGGACGCAGGTCTCACAACTTGAACAGATCCACCCGAGTTGAGCTCCTCTTCCGCAGGTGTATAAAATTCACCATCAATGTCCTCAAAATCTGTTTCTGTATCTTCGGCTTCTGGGGTATCTCCAACGACCGGATCAGGGAACTCCGAACGAATAATGATAGGCAAGGAGTTGTGCCGTTTGATCGATTGGGAAAGCACAAATGGTGCTTCTGTCGTTGTTGAAGGAAACAATACCAAACTCTGTGGGCGTCTTCTCGGACTATCTTCGTAAAACTTTGGAACCTTAGATTTTTAATTATTATAGGCAGTGGCTGATAAAAAACTGTCAAGTGAGTAACATACCAAGTAATTGTGACCAGCACCCAGATTGGAAGGAGTGTTTATTGACTCAACTATTTCCTTTTCTGTAGAAATGGAGGTCTTCGGAATGTTAGCAAGTTGTTACTACGATTCCCTAGCTAGATATCGGATACCGACACAAACCTTTTTTAGTTGGTTCTCGACATTTGTTCCAAGTTCTCTGCCTTCAGTGCCAGTAATTTCTTCCCTGATTTCTGATGCTTCAGACTGCGTATTCCTTGGGTCTGTTAGGGTACTTCTGCTGCTCATTCTGCTAGCGGTACGCTCAAGTCGCTGTAAAATCCCCCCATGAGGACCAGGTGAGGAAAACGAAGACCCTCTACCACGCGCGCGTTTACGCCATTGCCTCCATAGCCTTCCCAATGAAGAGTTTAATGCAACTTTCTCTGTATCCAGCTCCTCAACCATAGGCCTTTCTCTCTCAGTTGTATCGAGTTGAAAGCCCCCACTCTCAATCGCAGCGATTCGTTGTGTGAAGCGATTGATAGCGGCGTGACCAGCTAGAAGCAGGGTTTGTTCACCCATGAACTCCAACACAGCTGTGAGCCATATTGCTACTGCTGGGGAAACAACGCCGGGCACAATGCTATTCTGCTCGTATTGCTGGGAACCAACAATTCCTTCGAGGTTTCCATATCCCAAATAGATCTCTTCATCCTCCTCCTCGATATCTCCAAGTGACGAGTAAACCATACACCGCAGTCTGGTCTTCTTCCATGCGGACTCCAAATCCCATTCCGCACCAATTTCCGGGGCTTCATTCAACCCATCAAAATCATCCCCGTCATCTCCTCCCCCGAGGTAAGAGCTAAGTTCCTGATCAGCTCCAGCAACGGCCTCCTTTGCCAACCGGTTTCGAAGAACTTCTGAAACTGCTGGTCGAAGGGCCTTCAGTGAGGTCGATTTTGATGCTGACAGGAATGAATATAAAAGAAAATCTAGAAATTGGTTGATAAGCTTCAATGATGCTGGTGTAACTGGTATAGTTGCTGTTGCATGGCCAGCGTTGCCCTCGTCGTGTAGAAATCTTTCATGATTGCCTGTGACAATTCCTGTGGCTGCTGAAGCTGCAATATATGCTGGCTCCGGAGTGATGTTTGTCAAGGGATTGGTAAGTGAGTAAATAGAAGAGCCATTGGAGCTTAATGGTTTATCCACAGATCCAATACTTCGACTTCGCGCCCGCGTCGAAGTAGACGACTTTTGTAACTGTAAATCTTCTGGTCTTGATGGTCGATTCATCTTTGTCGGTTGTGAAGAACGATTGGTTCACGGGGGGTATCAAAATGACCGAAAGGAAAGTAATAACGAATTATCCTCAGAAAACCCCAAACAAAAAAATAAAAATAAAATAAAACCGAGAGTTCGCTTCCGCTAAAAAAGATTAAAGGAGTAGTACAACAGCAGTGCAGCGACTCGCGTCGGGAAACGACAGGGCGGTTACCAGCCGAAGAGCATTAATGGTGCTGATAATAAATCTTCTGAGAGCTTCAGGAAGGTGCAAACAGGTGTAAGACTAGGGAGAAGGCCCTTTTTGAGAGAATCCGGCGAGTCTTACTACAAAGGCGGTGGGATTGAGCTCTGGCCGCTTACAAGAACCCGCTATCAACCACACACAAATTGGATCTCCGGTAGTATCAATGGAACTATGGTCGGTTTATGTATGCAGAATGGTCTGCGAGGACCGTTTTGAAGGTTGACTCGGGGGGAAGAAAAGGGTCGCAGCCGTCAATCCGTCAATCCGTTAGTCAATGGAGTAAAGTACGGGTCCGGGAGTGGGGCGTTGGTGCCTTCGGGCTTTGAGGATGGCGTACTGTCAAAGCGTTGTGTGAGGCAGAGAAACACAACCAAACACTTCAAACGCGCGATGTTGCTTTGCAAGCCACTGTTTTAATCAGGAAACAGTCGGAGATGTGGTTGTTAATGTGCTAATGATGAAGAGGATTCTGGTTTGGGCTGATGAGTATTAACTTGTATCTTAGGAACTTCGTCTCGTTACTTCTTTAGATTCGTACTAGCAGTAATAGCAGAAAAGGTATGTAGTGATCGATATGATATTCAGGGGATTTGTGAAGATGCTTGGAGTGATAAGTGGTGATAGTCGCTGGAATGTTGGAGTCTATCACATATGTACAGTACGTACCTACATGCTACGATCACCACAACGAGTGAGAGGAAAAGAGATGAATCAAACTTTGCGAAAGCATAAATTCAAATTTGGCAGAAGCTGCTTAGTTACATAATGTTTCCAGCTTAACCCGCACTCACACACTCACACACAACACGACCTCCCACATGTCTATCAACCCAGGCAGGTACGAAAGGAAAAGAAGCACAGAAGAAGCTCATATATCTTGATCCCTGCAGAATCATCCCTGACTGGCTTCTACTGGATCACCGAACCTCGATTCTAAAATACCACCCATGCTGAAAAGGAGGGTAGGGTAGACTTATGTACCAGGCACCCTGGAGGTGATGCTTCTCGCATTGCAGCACTTCAGCACTTCAGCACTCGGCCATCTGCCTCAACTAGCTAGAAGAGATAAAGTCCTTCTCTCTCTGGTCTCATTCGCTTCGGTGCATGGGAATCCCGATTTGGTAGTGTGTGCTACGAACACAACAAGTGCCGTACCAGCTCTTGTCTTTGGATGTCCACTTTTTTTGATGCAGCTGCTCATCATCACCTTCCCTCTCTTCTTTCCTTTTTTCCCCCTGCACGGAAGGAAAGTGCGGTTGCCAGGTACGGCATGTATGTGCGTCGTGCCTGGTACACGGTGTGAAAAGGAGACATCAAGCAACATTGAATAAGACTACCTACTCTACCCAGAAATCAAACGAACCATGATCCAAACTGTTTTGAAGTCTGGGATAACAGAACTGCGGGGATTATCTTGGCCTACTAATTTCCATCACACAAAAAAGTCATGATAGGCTGTTTTTTTCCCACTTGAGCTACACCATGCCAAAGAGGATCTCTCGCTAAATTAGTGGTCCAATCACCGACCACCTCATCTGACTTTCCGTGTTGATCATTTCTGCTCGGGGGCCGGCAATCGAAAATCCATGGCGGTGCTTTGACAACAAAAAACGCAGGTCGCCGCTCAGCTCCCCACGAAATAGTTGTTCCAGAGAATCTGATGCATGGGTCCTCGTTGTTGGTTCCCACTTGTTTTCAGTTGGGTTATTATTCGAATGGTATGCGTGTGTAACAGTAACGCCTCTTCACGCAGTTTTTTTTGCGAACCAGCCGGTATGATCCTCATTACCCCAACAAGCGGATGAGACCGTGCAGAAAGAACTTCACAAGATGTGACAGATACCAACTTTGAATTGGAACATCATGTTCTGATTGTCAAGGACGAGGAAACTTTGATACATGAGGCTCGACAGTATGACGCTGTCATCCGGCTAGCCTAATCTCGAGGGTATTCTAAGCGCCTATTGCTCGCCCCATCTTAATAATGCTTACCTACATACATGTACTCTACATACATGTAGTTCCACGTTTCCACATGTATGCTGAACATTAGTTGGTAGTGTGTACTTTCCCACGATGAATTCCAAATCAGTGATATATTGGCGAATCTATTCAGATTCAAAGACCCTTAGCTAGAGTAGTAGAGCTCGAGGCTTGGTGCACTATTAATACTATCTCGATCTATCCCATAGTCCTTCAAAAAATGCGGCCTCCCAGAAAAAAGCAAATTATATGTGGCTTTACTAACAGATCCTGTTATCTCTCTTATCAAATAAAACACCTTTCATACAAATTTAATTCCTGTACTATAGGAGGGGCAGCATTGACGGACTATGGGATAGTCATGTGGGCGGCCGCTCGAATCTGATCGCCTTCAGTGCATCCAGATAGCAGTATTGACCTCGCCACTAATCATAGTATCGCACAGGCACTCCTCTCGAAATAGCTATGTGGAGTGTTTACTCTAAATAGGCCACTCGATGACGATTTTATTGAGGCTGATAGCCTCGCCACTCCATCTTCGCGCCATATCCGAGACTGTTTAAATCTATTGGTGACTGTTTTACGATGTGATGGTGGCATCGGTTTCAGGGGATGAATATATAACCAATTGTAGATATGGGTAGAAGTAAGAGCGATATATCTCACCTATTGTAGATCAAAGACATGGAAGTTAATCCAATAACGGCAATCTAGGCTCCTCTCGCAATCGAAACTCTATCCTTCGCCCCATCAAAAAAAAAAAGACCTATGTTTTGCTTTGAACAGGTACGCACCTCTAACGGTTCCGAATATTTCGACTGTGGCTACCTAGCTAAAACACATATGTGTGGCAACTTTGTGGCAAGATTTCTATGGTGTCAGATCAAGCGTGCACCTCTTTGGAGGATGCTCATTAAGCATTCTATTATCAATGCCGTTTCTCCAGGCATTAAACCAATCTGTGGCGAACCCCAATCAATAAGGATTTAAAGAAACTTACATGGAGAATTTCAGGTTTACACACTAGCTACCAGTACTACTGTATCACGACAGAAGGCGTCTTTTTCGAACCCATGTCCCTGTAGACGCCATGAAAATGCGGTCTTCTGTCCTTGAATCCTCGGAAACCATCTGCTTAGGTATCCGAACTGCTGGAATGTATTAGAGGTCTCGAACTTTTAGGATTCGGGACTTTCTTTTTCAGAAGGAAATGCCGAGCCGGTCCCTCTGCATTGAAATCGCCTCTGCCGCCGCGTGAGTACATAGCGAAGATACCCCGGGAGCGAGCATTGATTACCAGGTACACTCTACTATGCTCAACTCTACTTGTCCCTCCGATTACCGAGAGATGAAGCATGCAGCGATTATCCCCAGGCGAATAAAACCCTAGGAAGGACCCCAATGATACATGTAACTACATGTACTCGTAATTTTCTAACGTTTCCGAACTGGACTGGGTCTGCATACCACCAAACTCTAGTTGCCAAGCACGATTTATACCCACATGCAGACCCAGTCCAGTTCGGAAACGTTAGAAAATTACGAGTAGTCTTTCGTCCAATATCCAGCATCTGACGTAACGCTAGCCGAAACCAGCGGGGTACCTATTCCACTGCATGATCCTATTTGGTGCAACTATGTACCAATAATACGCAATTGGTACTCTAGTAAAATCTGAGTAGAGTATATGTTGAGAGACAGCAGGGTAATAGGCCAACCAGAGGCAGTCTTTGAACGCCAATATGCAAGTTTTGGTGTAAAATATCCCTGCTGCAGCGCAACATATATTCTCAGATTTTACGGTGGGGGTCTTTAGTTGTGGAACTCGACGACGCAGGAATTCTGAGTTCGTTCCCATGTCATGCATGATCTAGCCCATTTTATAGGCGAAGGCCGGTTGTGTCGTCGGTTGTTTCCTGGGGTAACCCTAATTCAAGTTCCTCAACTCAGAGTCAACTACCTACATGTTCCTGCCTAATTACTCCAACCTAGTCTGTTGAAACCCTAATCCACAATTTATGAAGAAGGATACCGACTAACTCCAAGTAGAGGCAGTTGAGTACATACGCACCTACATATAAATACAGTCGTCTTAGGGGGCAACGACGAAACTAGTTGAACGACTAATAGGGGTCTTTGTCGGTTAGGATAGTGGCGCTCAGGTTGGTTGGTACGCAACCACTTGTTTAAAGTTGAGAAACTTTTTGACCTGAGACTTGGATATCAAGCTGGGATCTTGGTCGGCTTCAATTCAACAGGTATGATTTATTTTATTAGTATTCGTTGGGTGAGAAGACGTTTACTAAGATTTATGATACTAAGAACATTATTTTTAGCTCGCCATTTCATAATTATTAGACTTAGGTCTTCGGCGCGGAAAATCGATTCGGGAAAATTCAAGCCAGTGTTATTTTACTCTCGCAGGACTAGTTCCAACTTTTCACCGTTCTTAGGCTTGGGTAATCCGGAGCGTACAGAACATGGGGTAAATTCACTGAGACTTCCGGCCCGGGATTCTGTCGCTGTGCACAAGGTCCCGTAAGGGCCGACTCCCAAAATATTTACCATCAGGAAGAAAGGCCATCAATTCGGGCGAAATGATAAAGACACATAGACACCCTTACAAACCAGCTCAATTCGGTGTTTGGGACGCATAGCTTTTTTTAAGGGTATCGGCGCCAGTCACAAGACTCGGATCTGACCCACTACGAACATGGCATCCCGGGGGATTCGGGGAGTTCTGGGAATCGCCAACTCGAAACATGCTGCATGCTTTTTACCAGTACTACACATTATGTAGATCAAGGGCCCTAAAGTAAGGGGTAAGGGGCTTGGTACACGATAGCACGTGCTGTTTCTAAGATAACGCGTTGGCAAATTTGCATCCCTGCAGGGACCCTTAGACTCTCACTGGTGTGGCGTGAAACAAAAGAGTACCATAGACTACGGATAGATGGGAATCGGTATACGATAAGCATTGAAAAGTGCATGCCCATATGCCGCTACGCGGGGGCGGTGAGGAACGTGTTCACTCGTGTATATGTGTATGACGATACATGATAGAGGTATGCCTACAGTCCACTCCCATGGTAATTTCCGCCATTTTATCATTTATGGAGGCTACTTGCAGCCTCTTGAAATTCCATTACTGTGCTCTAGACCCTAGAGTATTCAATGCCGGCGAGAGCGAAGTATTATACATATCTAAGCATTGCTATCGGAGGATTTTAGCAGCATGAATTGCGGGCAATTTTGCCAAACGGCCTTGTGATATGCAAGCAATCTATTTCATGTTTATGTTTCCCCATCCTACGGGGGGGCAGCAATGGAGAATTCGGGGGCGTTGCATTGCGAATCGTACAAGGCGCGCATGCTGACATTATATCACCAGATTTGTGACCTGAGATTCTGGTGTATCCCAGCATTAATGCATACGAGTACTCTTATATTATCACGAGTCTATATAGCCATACGAAACTGGCGTATACTCGAGCTCGGGACGGTAAGAAGAACCCGAAAAATGACTTTTGATGGTGACGACCTCTGATTTGTACCTGGCGAAAAGCTACACCAACTTGAGCCCTGCTTGCAGCTTGCATTTTCAGGTTGCTACCTATTGCCTGCCCCGAGTATGTGATAGACCCATGAGTGCAGGGTACCGGCTACTGCTAGAACTCATAATTATCAATGCGAAGAAGGGGTCCAGAACAGGCGAGCTCATATGACAATCACAAGAGTTTCCAAGCGCGTCCGGCCGGATTTGCGTACCACAAACACAATCCAGTTTGTACCCAGGCTGTTTTCAATTGATATATACGTGTGGACAAGCTGAGTCTGACTGAAGTCTGAGAGCAAGATTACCTCTTGCACATCGATGTGGTATGGTTGATTTGTACATACCACAACGGGATAACATCGGGAGTTTGCTGGCACGCACCATTAGCCGTCGGGTCTTTCAATCGGTACTACTTGATTGAATATATCTATATCGCAGCTTGGGCACTACATGTATGTGAACCATATGGACCATAAGTATTTACATGTAAAAAGTACCCTAAAATGCAAGCTCTGACGTGTAATTACTACTAGGGGAAACAGGAAGTACGTCGGTGCATTGCAGTTGTGTTTCCGGGTACTTCAGGCCTGCGGTTAGTAGGTGCACTGGTTGTTGATAACCCGCCTGGTACTTTAGATTCTTACAGTTTATCCGTCCATAGATCCCATGTAATATAAGACTGAAGTAAGTATACTAATTGTTAAATATCATTAGAGTTTTTACACAAAGCCCTTACTCATCTCTTATAGAACAGGATCACCCTCAACTGCAACCGGTTCCTGAGTTTCCCAAGACTACATGTAGTTATAGCTCTAGGGGTAAGCAAAAATGCTCGAGACCCCTATGAATCAAAGCCCCTGCCTGCAGTTTGGGTTTTCAAATTTCTTTTTATTTTTTATTTACCTGAGTATCTATATCACTAGTCTTATATATCGACTGGGCTTTCAAATGTGCCCCAAAGACAATGCCGGGACTAGGTATGAACAGATATTCTGGAATAGTATTCTAAAGTACTGTTGTTCACGGGGTATTGGCGGATACTGGGTGATGGCTAACAGGGAAAAAAAGCCAACTTTTCCTGCAATTCGCCAATACCCAGTATCCGCCAATACCCCGTGAACGACGGTATATATCTTCAAAGAATGCTCTGTTTGATACAGTTGCCCCACTATATATTCTTAATTGGCCGGCATTCCGGTATGGTAAGCGGATTCTCTAACAAATATATATATTCTAACCGATTTAACCATGCATGCTAATAGCTTCAAGCATTATAGGATAGCGTATTCTGCCGGTAGGAAAAACTCGATAAGGCTCGGTAAGAGCATATGCAGGGTGAGCTCGAGCTTTTCCGCGTCCTGTTTTGTTTAAAGTGCAGTACCTAAAGTACCTGTTCCGGAGCCGGGCAATGTGTTCCGAGCCCGGGCGCGGCAGTTAGTTCTTTTTTGCCAGTAGAGTACATGTACCTACACTGTACTCTATAATAATAGTATATGCCTCGCCAATCCCCTCTCCCCATCGCAGCTTACATAACTACATGTAATTAATTAGGATTTTTATTAGTGTTCTGCCTATGGATCATCGAAATCCGAACGTTGGCCGCCGGCCTCTTAAGGCTGAACAAGAATAATTAAGCGGGGAATTAAAGCATAGACGCAAACTATAATTACGCCTCTCGTCGATTGAAGAGGACAGAAAGGAAGACACCCCGGTCCTGGAATATTCCCATATATCTCCGGGAAACTCAGTAGGCGCGAGGTTTGAAACCAACTCTATTAGCTAATTGGGTTACTCGAAAACTAGATGAAACGCCTAGTTAAGCTTCGTAAACGCAACCTAAACATTTAAAGTATTGACCAGGATCAGAATGTCTCGATCTGAGTTTATATTCTGGATTGGGAATATATCATTGGTTTTGGCTCCACCCCGCCGTTTCAGATTCTGCTCTTGGGCATTACTTGGTAGGCTCTGGAGCTTTGGGTTTGGGGCCAGCACTAACCTGGGCCGTTGCGCACGGCCATTTGCTACAGATACTCAGTCAATCGACAACGCAACTACGACTGGCCAGTTCGGAGCCAAGGCTGGTGTTGAGAGAATTACAGCAAACGTCCCACAAGATGGTAACTCAAGGTTCATCCCATATATATTTGAAATCAAGCCTCCGTGCGACCTAGCCAATGACCACGGGGCAGCCAACCACTGCCATACCGGCATGCACCACATCCAATAGTCTCTACACGCCGGAGAATTTTTTTATCATAGCCGACCACAAACTAAATATACTGCTACATACCAAGGCTCCCCCGGAGAATTAACCTAAAAATTTCTCCTAGCGCGCCTATGATCCGCTTGCCCGGGGCTATACAAAAGGCTTATTATACACTATATATATTATAATTTTCTACTGGGCACATGTGCGTGGCGAACTTCCTGATGAGGCGCCAAATTTTGCGTTTGAGCCTACCCACGTGTGGGCTATATAGATGATACATACAATACGTTAAGCCATAGTGCTTACTGGCTATTGTCAAACGCATACAAGGCATTACTACATGTATATATTTAAGTGAGGCAAAATAGCAGCTGTGCGAGGCTGGCGGGCGGGGAGGGAGGGGTAATCTCACAGGTTCCTGGAGGCCGTTTCAATAGATCTTCTGCGATATAGTGAGAATGATCATACGTAAGTTTTTGCTTTCGTCCCTTAAGATGACAGATAAGGCTGCAGCTTCTCGACCCAACGCACGCACTCGCATCTGCACTGCCCAGCTGGTACCTACATGTATACATGCAGTCGCAACTCGATATGCCGGATTGCCAAGATTCGAAGGATTTCGTGCGGGATAGCAAAACATCCGGGATAGCAAATGGATTTTGCAGTAAGAAAACTAGAATCCCTGAGGACTTCGTACGAGACAGTAAGGGGTCTGGCGTATTGAGATCCGTCATATCTAGTTGCGACTGTACACACCTATTTTCTATTCTTCTCTGAAGAAGGACTTATTACAAGACAATCCAATAACCCTTCTCTCCCCGCCTCGTGTTTCAAATATGCAAGTATGTGCACACAAAGAAACAAAAACCATAGGTTCTGGCGGCAGATGTTATATTAGCCGTGGTCGAAAGAAGGTTCTTCGACATGACATGGTGTGGGCAGGGTGATCCTTACAACCCGCATGGTCAGTAATGCAGGCAGCGTGCAGAGAGTCGGGCGTGGGGCGATCGAGATGGGGTCTACGGCCAGCCACCAGTGCTGTGGGGTTGAGATGAAAGGGACTTACCATCTGGTGGGCTAGTGGGCACGTACACTGCACGCTCATTGTCGTGGGTCCCGCCGAATCCCGGAATGCAGACTCCCGCCTGGGCTCTGGAGATGGAGTAGCTGCGTTAACGAAGCTATAAGAGAGGTCGTTATAGATCCGCGGATCTTGATATGTTCTGCGCACTGTTTGTTCATCGTATTCGAGGGCGGACGCCTGGCAGGCCGGTGGTTTACCGGTATATAATAGATACTAATATTATCATTCCTGATCAGACACTAGTTGAATGTCTGGAATAGAATCCCTAATGGCTGATTGACCATCCGGCGTAATTGTCGGGCCGAGCGAAAAGGACAAGCCAAACGAGTGATAACTCATGAATCCAATTACGGTAATCATGGCTATAAATAAATTCTGCAGGTAGGGGAGTCGCAGACTAGATTGGCATCAATACCAATGATAAAAGTTTTCTGGAGTGTCTAGATCCGCTGAGGTTATATGCCGGATTTTTGAATCGCTCCAGCCGGCCGTTTATCTACATACGAATCCGGAAAATATCGTGGAGATATTCCAAATAGTGGTCCTTGGGAAAATTATCTGATAAGATCGGGATCATTAAAAAAAGATAGCTATCGCTATTTCTGGTTGGCACGGGCGGGGTTATCGGACTGGTTGGTGGATCGGGCAGATGATAATATCGTTCGGCGGGCCCGGCCAGCCAGCGGCGACTTGATTCTTAAGCCGGCATGCGCACCCCCCACTACAGAATGCGGTAGATTTATTGCAAAAGTCAGAGTTAAAAGAGTGGATCTTTTGGTCTGTGCTCGCAGCAAAAACCTCTTAAGGGTTAATAGGACTATCGGGTCACGGAGAGCCCACTTTCGCAAACCAGTAAGCTGAAGCTCTAGAGATTGAAACTATCAAAAGTCTGAAATACGGCAGAAACTCCATCTGCACCGGCCACTGAAGATTACAGCCGCGCCGCGCGGGACGACGCTATCTCCAGCTAGGCTCGGACTCTAGCTCATCGCCCGGCTTGGAACGCCGCAGACCCGCCACCATAACTAGAGTCCAAGGACTAAGTCTGCAAGTCTAGTAGAGGTAGTTGTATTCCCGGCCGAATGTTTCGAGTAGGCTTCGTCAACTGGTTTTTATTTATTTAGGGGCCCAGTCATTATGAACTGGACTGGGCTGGACTGTATCGGTCCCGGGGCTGGGTTCGTCGTGCGGAGGCAGATTTAAGCTGCACTACTCTTTTTCGTGGGGGCTGACAACGAACCTAGGTAGGTAATTGATGGAAGATTGACTCATGGTAAGAATTGACAGCTTGAGGGATGAGTTGCCCGTAGAAGATTCACGGCGGAATTGATATGGGTTAAGGTTTGTGTTTTGTTCTCGTGCGGCTCAGGGAACGTATACACGAATAATTGGCGTTCGAGGAGGGTGATGAAGGAGATCTAGTGAGGACCATTACATATGTATTCATAAGGGGGGTCCTAACACTAGCTACATATATATACATGTATGCAATACGCTGCTGCTTTGGTCGTGATATCACCGCAGCTGATATCTACCCTTGAGGACAGTTTATCCCACCTCCAGACCACACAAGACCTCCAAGGATAATAAGGAGAGGGTCTGGAAGAACATTCTTCTAGTCTTGTGGCTTATAACTAGCTGCTTACACTCTTTAAATAGTTAGTCCTTTCTTATATAACTGACTAGGGTTAGGGTTGGGACATGAATTATCAATCGGTCGGTAGAGTGATTTTTCTTTCTTTTTTGTCGGTAGAGTGATTGTTTCAATACACATTTGGTATTCAAAGGCTTGGATGATCCGTCTGACATCTAGATTTTATTGAGAGCGCTCGGGTCTTCTTTGGGTGAGGGGAGATATAATTACTTGGAATCGTTTAACACAATTGTACAAGATTTCATTTTATGTCACCAAGAGAAGAGACACGGCGCTATGAGATCTTACAAAACTATTATAAGGCAAGGGCTAAGCAATAATATCGCTATATATTGCCAGTATCTCAATATTACGGTATAAGACGGGCGGGGTTGTTGCTATTATTTACACCTTTTGTAATTACCGTGGCTCGGGCCGGCGGTCAATGATTGGTAAAACAAGATATTTCTCCCCTCCCCAGCTGTGGTACGGGTGTGTATATAGGTACCATTGGGCATGAAATTATACCGATGAGAGGATAGCGAAATAGAATATTCCAGAGCGGCCATGGTCTTTGATAAATTTGACAATATGTACCAGAGATTTTCCACTTGCCACCGGCTGGAATACCGAATATTCCCGTGTGGTTAACACTTCAGATCGAGGCCAATTAGTGCCCTTAATTTTTGAGGTTCTTTCTTATCCTGCCATTTTACATTATGGAGAATTTTGTTCGAGGTATATACCTCCAGTCACCCAGTTTGTTGAACCATCATGAGTCCTTCAAAAGTCTGAAAGCTCGGCACGCCCATGAACTATCACACCAGAAATATCAGGCCGAGGACGACACATACAGCCACTCTGCAAAAGTGTTCGTGATCCAGATTTCGGAGCGAGACATTTCACTATGTAATCGTGGCGAACCATCAAAAAAAAAAAGGTTCCTCAAGGGTTTCCAAGTGACCAATGGTACCCGGAATCAATGAAGAATGTGATCAATGGCCTACCTTCTTTATCTATAGTCATGAACTGTATTATATATTTTCGTTGTTTTGGATTTTAACATTAAAAGTCACATCAACATTATATTACGGGTGTGCCACACTGCGCACTGACATAAAAACCAATCATGAACACTTTTTCAGAGTGGCTGTATATATGAATGCAAGAAAAAGAAACTTGTAATTATATTTCGAATACTAATTAAATTCAGAATCTCAAAAGCTGTAGATCTCCAAAGCTATTTCGAGATTGATCTGATAAATATTACAATATCAAGTCCAGAATGGGGCATATGATATTGCTATCTGGTTCCAGAAATACCCAGTGTCGCTTCCTTGAGTACGATACCTCTCCGGTTCTGAGGAAATTAAGGACAGCAAAACCTCTTACACTACTACCAATTCTATCCGATCATTATCAGCATTGACATTAAACACTCTGGTGGTGGTCGAAATCCATCAAAATTACATTATGAGATATAAACGAGAGCCACAGGCTACACACGATGCCACAACCACCCTCACAAATACCATGTCACCCTACGAAGCCCATCGCCGCCAGCAAGCCAAAGCCCTCCTCGACCAGATCACCACTAACCTCGGCCGTCCAATCACACAGTTTCTTGACTCCCACGGCCCCACCTGCGCCCTCGGTAGTGAAGCCTCCTTCATCATCCATGCCCTCAATTACGCACGTAGCCAGTGGTCCACAGCAGCACACGGGCCCTTGCCGCTCGCGGGGGTCATGTGTGTGTGGTCCATGAAGGGGAAGGGCCTCTTCCACTACTATAAGGATAAGCTGGGGATGAGGGGTCCGCTGGTCTATCGATGTACTCTGTGCCATGAGATGAAACCAGGGGGGTTGTGCAGTGTGTTGGAGCATGTGGGGATGGTACATGCGAGTGTTGCGGAGAGGGGGGTGAGGTGGGAGCGGCAGGCGTGGCCGGTGGTGCTGCCGGTCAGGGGCCTTGGGGGCCAGTGGGAGGTTGAGGAGAATGCGAGAAGTGGCGGGGTGGATGGTAGGCGTAAGAGGAAGTGGAAGAGTAGGCGGGATACACCTATGCCTCGTCACGGGGACGATGTTCACGATAATAAGTCTATGGGGATTGAGGGGGAAATAGGGGCGTATGCTGAAAGGCCTGGAATTTGGGAGGTTGAAGTTAAGGAGGATAATCCCGAACTCAAAGATCCTGAGGACCAAGAGGCCAATGACGATCTCGACCAGGATATCTATGCTCTTTTCGCTGACGGTTGGGAAAAGGAAATCATCAAAGATGGGTTTGCGATTTCTGCTGCTTCATATGATATAATGTAGTTTCCGTGACGTGAGGATCTGCACATGGGTCATACAGATGTTCACAGATAGTATCCGTGTTTTTCTTTTCCTTCTTTCGCTATAACTACGTATACATGTGATCAGACCTCTATCCTTTCCATTATAGTTTGTCAAGTATGATACTCTGCAGTGCTGGGCTGCTTTATGTTCTCGCTGTTCGGAGCAAAGGCTAATAAAGCCCAATTATACCCCCCCCGGTTTATTGTCATTTGAATTCCTGTCTCCTTCAATTCTGTGTGGCGGGTCGCGTTTAAGTACTGCATAGTACCATCTAGAATAAGTTTCTCACTATCCTTTGAAGTTAACGTGCCTTATGACCATTATTATTCTCGGCGGGTGATTTCGGGTGTTATTTCGCATCATTAGAAAGTATTCATTGTCCGAGTGATATTAGATGATTCAAATTCGTTATAACACATGATTCGAAATTATTTCAAAGTGAGAAACGAGAATGCCTCCTTGATTACACGGACTACATTCGCCGTGATTCTAAAGATCTTATGACAAGTAAAGAGAGAAAAGGATTTCTGACTAACTGATGCTTGATCTCGGATGAGTTAAATAAATAAATAAAAAAAAGATGCTTGATCACGGTCCCCATAACTCCTTCGTAAACCTACTATCAAGATCTTTGGAGTATGTACTCTGTGCCATTATCAATTCTCATAATTTTACTTCTGGAAGTCGTGGTATAGCAATCCATAGTAATGTTTGGAGATAGGAGGTGGAATATAAAGAGACTATATTTTGCAGCTTTTGTCTGAACTTGTGCTTTGCAACGCTTGTGGGGATACTTACATTATCCACTCTGGCCGGGTGGTAAGGTTACCCCTTAATAAACTACAGGCATAATCATATTAAATGGCCCAGCACGTTGGTTTCCTTCAATGATGCAGCAGCTGACCGGAAGTACCAATACACTTAGGTATACAGCACGTGTCTTAGGCTTTTAAAGACTCTCCCAAATTGGCGGTTACATGCATACTGGGTTATCCGGGCGATCATCCCTGATCAAGGAAGTTAAAACTTGACTTGTTGGTATTGAATGAAACAAATGCTCGTGTATAGGTTAATATGAATGTTTCTCGGGAAGAAGCAGCCATGTGGTGTCATGTAGCAATGTTGAGTAGAGTACATGTGCTCTCTTCTCTCCTGGATTGCGGGTATAAACATATATAGGCAGTCATGTGAGATCCCGCATGCACTCGTAGTCACTCTAGATCTAGCCACAGCGCCAAACTGAACCAGTTGCGGGGAAGGCATAAAGGTATATGCACCTTCCCATCGTCACAATCGAGGAGCCCTCGATCAGCCAGCTTTAGCCATCGATGAACTTGCTCATTGTCCTTTGAAGAGTTTCATGCCTAAAGAGTGTCTAAGGCGCATATAGCATGGACCGCATGCATGGCAGTGTGTTAACGGCGCTTGTGTGCAAGTAATCTCTGATGAGCATGTTACCTGTGATCCTTTATTAGCTACCAATGGATTAACGATGATCGGCACGATCGAAAGAGTCAGCTTTTGTAATGTGTATATACTCTCATTGCATCTCGGGTGATTGGCCAGTTACTTGATTACGATATATGTAATTGGTTAATATTTATGAGATACTTCCCCCATGACTCCACGATAACATAACCCCTCCTCCAGGTGCGTGACATCCATTTCAATATCACAATTAAACACGTCAGATCTTGGTTTGGCCGATTTGGACAGAAATCGGGAGCAGCTACCGTTGGTAGGTTCAACAAATAAAAGACCTGGACAAACAAATGGATAATGATGAATCTGGATCATAAACTCGATCGAGAGTATATGCAGTTAGATAAGAAGTTGGTGGGTGGTGGTGTGGTGGCGGTGGTGGTGCTGCATGCTGATAAAGGTAAACCCGACGTTGGAGCTCGCACCCAGAAGAGGGGAATGTGGGGTACGGTTGATGTTCAAGCCTCATAGTGGCCCGTTTACTAGTTGGGGACGTTTTAAATACATCCGTGCGGGCTGCCACCTGCAGGCTGCTCCGCTCTGACAGGTTTGTTCTGCCATCCGCTCCTCCATTTCGGGAGTTTCCGGAAGCTTCCATCGACGGTACCCTAGCAACGGTATCTCCCATGATAAGGTAGAGCAAGATCCGATAGGCGAAAAGCAATCTTGCATCGGAAAATAACCGAGACCTTATTTATAACGACTGCCGCTAATATTGCTACTTCTCACTTCTCACAGTTCAGGTCACTTATATTGGGAAATGATAGATTGGCACGATAACTGAATCAATAGGCAAGAGAGATAATGACAAAAATCTAATAAGAATCTAACAACATGATTCATTTGTCGTGCGCCCCGATGTCTTGGGCATATTGAGATCGTCTAATCGAATATTCAATCGACAAAACAGGGGAGGTATAATCGTTGCTACCTTTGCCCAAGTTGTAAAGAAAAGGAAAACAGAAAAAAGAACCTAGTAGTAAAAGAAACCCCGAACCATTCCACCCATCCCACCAACGTAAAAAGAAGACAAAAAGAATTTAACACCCTTACTCGAGACCACCACAGATAGTCTCGATCATGATACCAGTGATCTGGTAAGGGCATGCGTTGGAAGCAGGGCGACGATCCTCGAAGTATCCGAAACCCTCCTTGGCACATGACCTAGGGATACGGATTGAAGAGCCACGATCGGCAACACCGTATGAGAAGTTGTCGATTGACCCGGTCTCGTGTCTACCAGTAAGACGGAGAGTGTTGTCGTCACCATATACGGCAATGTGCTCCCTGTGGCGCTTGGCGAGCTTGTGGATGGCCTCCTCAATATGCTTCATTCCCCCCTCTTGCCTCATTGCCTCAGTAGAGACGTTGGTGTGGAGACCAGAACCGTTCCAGTCACCACTATACAATATTAGGGATGTTTTACGAAATATAGGCTGAGTTGGGACACTTACGGGATGGGCTTAGGGTGGAAAGAGATCTTGACACCGAACTCCTCAGCAACACGTTGAAGGAGGTAACGGGACATCCATAAATGGTCACCCACTAATCTAAAGTTAGTAAAGCTTCTTGATAATAAGAGGAATCTTAATATACTGACTTTCAATGCCTTCACAAGGTCCAACCTGGAACTCCCACTGGGATGGAAGGACCTCTGCGTTGATACCGGAGATCTTAATTCCGGCGTACAAGCAGGCACGGTAGTGTGCCTCAACAATGTCACGGCAGTAAACCTTTCCAGTACCAACACCACAGTAGTAAGGGCCCTGAGGACCGGGGAAACCACCCTTGGGCCATCCGTAGGGTTGACCGTACTCGTCAAAGAGGGTGTACTCCTGCTCGAGACCGAACCAGGGCTTCTGGTCCTTGTGGGCCTCCATGAGCTTGGCGCACTCGTGGCGGTAGTTGAACTTGTTAGGGGCGCCGTCGGCGTTCCAGCACTCAGCCAAGACGAGAAGGTTGTCGCCACCGCGGAATGGATCGGGGAAGGTGGCCACGGGGCGGAGGTAGACATCGGAGTCTTCACCAGGAGCCTGAGCGGTGGAAGATCCGTCGAAGTTCCACTCTGGAAGGTCCTCGATAGACTCTGGCTTCTTGTTGAGAGTCTTTTAAAATAGAAAAATACTTGTAAGCGATATGGATAAAATTGAGGGGTTGGAGGTTGCGCAAGCGAAGTTGATGAATTGGGATATTTTTGTGTCTTGCGGGGGCGGGGTAATGCCATTGCGATAATGGTCCGAGAAGGAAGGATCACAAACCTTGGTCTTACTCCTCACACCATTGGATCCATCAATCCAGATGTACTCGGCTTGTACGCTGCCCTTCTGGTCAAGGTTGAGGTACTTGAGAAGCTATAGAGAAAAAAAAGGTTTAGTTGAATGTTTATGATTTGTTCTCGGATAGAGATTTACGGACGTTGGCAGTGTTAGAGATGGTTGTTGATTCCGTCTGTTGAAAATTATTGTTAGTCGGTTGATAAAAAGGGTTCGGTAACATGGAAGGGCGCTGACCATCTTGAAAATGTGTTGTGGGTATCTAAGAACAAAAAGAAGAAAGATGAAAAAGAAGCGATGTAATGAGGTTGGGAGCTAGGAGCTTGGAGTGGATGATGAAGTAGGAAGAAGAAGGAGCGGGGGAGGGGAGTATATAAAGCAAAGGAGGAAGAGTGTGACTGAGAAAGGTGGTGGTGTAGTTTGGTGGGCAGGGGACCGAGATGCCGTGGAAGTTTACACCACACCGAAGCAGGGGCACGGTTTGTTGGTTGCGTGTGCGGGAAAAAAAAGCAACTTTCTTTTTTTTGAAGGCCCCTCGTGCAGGCTAACTGTGAGTGGGGGAAGAACCACCACACACTGCGATAAGATTGAAAGACACAGGGTTCTTGAGGCTTCCTGAAAGGCCTGCATGAAGCATCTCTGATACACATTTATCCGAATGCAGTACTAAAATGAAGAGTACATTATTGGGCATAATTATAGTTGAACTCTTCAGAAGTCATACTACATGTCTTTCTAACATACCACGTCCACGGCAGTTCGAACACCTAACAGATACGCATACTATACATGTATGCCTTCCTGCCCGCTTCACTACCATCATCCTCGCCCTTAAGCCTTTCGAATATGGGGCCCTGTCCTGATGTTGTCCCACGTGAGTTATTATTTTCCCCTGTAACACTCACTTTACATGAAAGTAATCGCCAGATGGTGATTAATTTTCTATACTAGATTTTATCGATCAATCCAACATGCAAGCCAGAAGAAAAAGGAAAACCTTACGTTTCATGAACAAATCGTGGGCGAAAAACTTTCAAATGAGATTGGTTTTCCATGTCATAAACTTGACGTCCTTGCAACCAGGTTCAAGATTTTAAGATCTAGCCGAATAAGGATCTTGCCTCGAGCCTTCGCGGCGGGCGTGGAGGTGGCACCTATTTTCATCAATCCGTCCAGACCTCCCCATCTCACTTTTGAAAAACCCCTCTCTCTGCAGCCCCGCCATGCAGGGAGTGTTTGGCACAGTCAGGCCCGATAGCGAGACAAGGTGTCCCCCATTCTGCCAAAGGTCGTCTTATCAGTTGCAACCTCTCCGACGTCTGTGTGTAACCGATAAGGCATCTGTAAGTTCTCATCTAGCAAGGCCGATAAATAACATAAAATCCAAACGTAAAAAATGTTTTTCAGTTGTCAAAGAGACATTTAAAGACTCAACAGCTCACCCAGACTCCCCCAAAATACCTAGTGGGGGGAGATATTTCTGGACAAAACATTTGACATGGGCCCTTTGTGCCTGACTTCCTCAAGTCTCGTGGCCAGCCTCACAGCTTCCCCGGGGCCTTCCAGAAGCTCCAAATTCCTGATGAGAGTTTTGCCGGGGAGACCACCGTCCTATGATAGCTACCACCGTTCTCCGTTACCCCTGACTGAGACCCATTTGTTGGGGGCTGAATAGCCAATAGAAACGAATCTATTACGGCATCACTTCTGGGCAGTCTGGGAGCTTGTACCTGCGCCGCTATTCGGAAAAGAACATAGACGTTCGGTTTCTTACCGGGTAAAGTATTTTGAAAGGTAGATTTACGGATTTTAGAAATTAATATTCATGGACGTAAAGGAATTTACATATCAAGCAGCTTCACTAAATGTTATTGTTTGGAAGTTCATGATATCAAGACAAAAAAAGCAGAGAGGCTGGAATGCTGACAACCGACCAACACGCATAATCAGACAGGAAGCCAATCTTCTCCTTAATCGTGCAGTCAGCCATTTCGGATTTCGGGGGATCTCCCCGCTACGACCTCGAGCTCAGCTCCTCACGATAGGTATCTTTACTTAGAACCACACACGAGGGTTTTTTGCCAGCACTTCGCCGGCTTGTGCTGTACACAGAAATAGATCGATTATCCGGCCCGTGTCTCGTCTACACATGCTGAGGCAGGAAGCATTTATTTACATTGTTCTTTGACGTACGATGAGTTTACACGTTGGTTGGCGGTGCAAAGCGTCTATAGCCGGACGCGAATATGACGTAAAGTCTCTAAACCTGAGACGTGGCCCTAAATCTGTCGAGCTTCGAGAACAAACACAAAGAACTCAAATAGTGCCCTTTCCAATGTGTAGTTCTGTGGGACGAGTTTTCACAACGTTGTTTCCCATGATTCAATGTTTGAAAGCTGCGCCTCGTACCTGCATGTTGGCCAAGAAAGGCGGGGATCTGATAAGAAAGCTGATAAGGAGCCGCGCCTGACAGCTGAGGCAGTGAAACATCAACGTTTGTTTTTAGCATGATGATAGGTCTTGTTCATTATAGACTCGGGGGGCATCGGGTCGGGATGGTGCGGCGCATCTCGACGTCGGGGGTGGTAATGATTATTCGAAAACAAATCTGCCAACCCCGGGTGTTGTCTTTCGGGTTATGCAATCATCGTCCGAGTCTGTGTGGTCCCTCGCGCTTGTGTATTCGATCTGAAACTTATGTTTAGTTACATGTAGTTACTAATGGCGTTTTGTTTAGTCCAAAGGCAATCCAAATAATCTAAATAAACGTACGGTCAATGTTATTGAAAATCTGGTTCACACGCCTCAGTACCTCTACGGATATCTTGCATGTGAAACTATCGGTACCATAATAGCAAGTACATGTTTTTTTGGTAGAGTACTGCTGTACCGTAGGTACACATAGCTTGGATGATCATCGTTGCACAAGACTTTCCAATAATCCGGCCGCTCCCGATCACGATTCGCCTCCCCCACGCTGCAACTCTCCACATAACGAACCAGTCAGCCGGGAAACCTGGTGGCTACGTTCTCAACCAGCCCTATGATATGCAATCTACAAAATCAGTTGACTTACACACCGTCAACTAATTCCGATTGTTTTGATCGATTAGTGCCTAGTCTAGGGTGTGTCCTCCAGTGGTGTGAAAATTTATCTCCACGTTTTTCCCAAGCTTGCGGGGAATACTTTGTGTCAGCGGCTGTGGCCTTTCATCATGGCAGAACGATTCAATCAGCTATATTGCTTTTGGTTTTCTTGGAATCTTTGCTTCTCTTGACGATCTTACGTACTCCGGGTTGTATTCCCCGAAAACTCAAAAAAAAACTAATTTAAACTACGAGATCCTTTCATGTGGTTCGATCTTGATCGTTGATCACGGCGGTAAGATATTGTTTTTTTTGTTGAGAAAGCCAACTACTTGTCATATGTTTTCCATTACTTTTGTTTATACGTGATGAAGGAGCTCTCCGATTCGATCTGAAGGTTGCGGCATCCAACTAGCTACATAGCTACGGCTGGTGAATGGACAAAGCAAAAACAACAACACTCTACGCCACCAGCCGGCCACCTTATTCAGGAACCGGACGTTCGCCCTTCCAATAGGAAAGCTACCATTCAGGGCGGTTCAGGGTTAGGTTAGCCTGAATGGGGGGTTTGTGTGGGGATACAAGGGTCCAGCTTTGTCACATTGGAGTTGTCAACTACTAACCACTGTTTATCATCATGAGTTACTTTCGCTTTGGAAACGGTATTCATTCCGTGAGAAATGTCTTACTGACATTCTACATGTCTTTTTTGCGCGCCGGGAATGGGGTAACATCGGAACTCTCCTTTCTCTCGGAGAGGAGATATGTTTAGCAATGAATTACAAGCGTTATTATAATACCTCTTACACTATTAGCTTTTTCGTTTTCGCCGTTCAAACATCCGAACGTCGGAGGAAATCACTAATAAGGCGTGTAACCATCGCCCCTGGAATCGTTAGGCCCCGAGTAGAAACCATATCTTGAACTTAAATGACTGACACTTTCTAAACTTAGGTCTCGGGGTTGCGCTATCGTTCCCGTAGACCCCCCCTTCAGCAGCTCCCAGAACGCCCGCCCGCCAGCGTGATGGTCTTCGGAGTGGCTTTTCTTAGACTTGGGCGTTTGTTTAAGCTTGGAACTAGCACTTCAAAAGATAGTTTTCGCTGTTGGGTATCTAGGGAGGCATATGACCGCAGCTAGCTAACCTACCTCAATCCACGAGTGACCTGGTGTGTTCGCATGTGCTTCGCTTTGGCTTGTTTGAGCGACGTTGAAATAACGTGTGGAGTAATGTACCCGCAGCCCGGCCGAGCTTCCGGGTGTCCGGGGTGGTGGTGGTCGGTCTTGGGTTGTGATATCATCAAAAGATGAATTCTTGAATTCTTGGTTTGCTCCCCCGGTATGGCGTCAAAAAAAAGGAGCTGGGGGTTTTTCTCTCTTGTATACATGGATTTTTTCTTCCTCGGCCTCCGTCGGTCGGGTTCGGTCGGCGACTGGGTGGGCGTGGGAGGTGATGATGCGCGGGTCCGAGAAGTTGGATTGCGCAATATGTTGGGCATTGCATGCACGTGCACTAGGAGTCTTGAGGTCTCAGGTTCTCTCTCTCTCTATGGGCCAAACCTTGGATAGTAGATACAGACTCTCATACCCTACAGAACTAGTTAAAAAAGCCTTTGTTATATTAAATCCACCAAGGCCCTTACATAGATAATTCACAGGAATTCTGAAAGTTAACCACCGGCAAATCAAAATTCTAGATCCAGCTACCATTAGAGTTAGACACTAGGTTTGTGTGTGGCTTGTGATATGCAATGTCACTGACACCTTGCACTAAACTAACAAAAAACCTTCCCTGACGCCGACCTTTTTCTTCCAAAATAGAAATGAGCTAACGGTTGCGGCTGCTATGGCCAAGGACAGGATAGGTGCAACGCTTCTCTCGATAACTACATGTACCTCCTTGGAGTCTATGGAGCTAGAGTCGATAAGCAGGTAGAGTAGGTGTACGGTCTTTAAATCAGTAGTTCTAGGTCTGTCGCTGCAGCTGGCCTGGGGAATGACTGTATAGATCCAGAGTAGCTCTTACTTCCACATACCTACCCTGGAATTCCAGTTACAAATTTTGATCCTGATCTCAACCTGATTTGCCGCCCAGTACCAGCCATGCTGCCACGGGAGTTGATTTTTCATAAATTGTCAGTGCCAAAGCCCCAAAGGGTTCAACCCAGAAAGTACAAAACCGATCCTTGCTATGTGCTAGCTGCTGCTGCTGCTGCTGCTGCAAGCCACACACATCCCTAACCTCGATGCGCAATTATCAACTCCAAAAGCGGCACCCCCCCCTGGCCGCGCACTGATGGTAGAGTAGCGCCCGTAGCGCATCCGCCTGGTGGATCCCTGGCCTGGTCTCCCTCTGGCTCCGCCTAAGGGTCAGATCACCGCCTACATACCAGTGCACTGCGAACAGATCGCCGCACGGATCTCCGCTCGCTGGTGCGGGTATTGACGGCGAAACGGGCGGGAGCTGGTGCGCGTCGATGTGGTGAAGTTGCGTTCGGATGGTTGTGGTGTCGCTTTAATTGGTTGTGAGTGGTGGTGCAAGGGGGTCTTGGGTTGGTGGTTTGGCGGGTATTTAAACAGTGGTAATGATAGTTTGGGCGGTTGTGCGGGGTGTGTCGATATCGCCATGCATACTGAGCACATGTACTTCAGTAGAACGCGGCTACATAACCTTGATACCGAATACGTTCGTCCACCACAATTGACAGTAATAAGTACATGTACAGTTATACAATTGTACAAGTACAATACCATCTAGCTACATGTACGTTTCCTCCCTTATGATACAAGAATGTGCCACCTATATATATGCCTACGCCCACGTACGTACAAGAGACTGTGATATACATACATGTATACATAAGTACATATATATATACATGTACTTGTATGGCTACATGTACTTTTCATTGTAGTCTATGTGGACGGAATGCTTTACTTGTGCTGAGTGGCCATTCGAGTATATATCATCGTTGTCTCTAATACATGTACGTATCAGACTTTTAGATATGGACAGCTTACCGCCGGTCCGCGGTCTATAGCTACATGTACATGTAGTCTCGTACCCATTATTGAGCTCTGTCCGTATGTTATCCCAGAGGGGACGTGGCTCCAAACTACATGTACTTGTTTCTTTTGTCATAGAGCCAGTTTGTCTTCCCAACTGTCCGGGCCTATAAATACCGGGCCTTCTCTCCCTCTTCCACCCAATTCCGTCACCAGCTCATACACTCAGCTCCACTCCAGCGGGTCACTACTCGAAGATCATCGCCGAGCGGCACTGATCACTGTCCCTCACATCATGAGGCAAATCATGAGGTAAATACAAACCCCTCCCAATAAAAGGCAAACTTGGCATGGCTTTACTAACAGATCCATCCAGGGTGGTGTACTTGCACTCTAGCCCTCCACCTGGCTGGCCAGATCCTTGGAAAATTAGATCAGGATTAGGCTGATTGTGGGGAAACCCGAAACCCCATCCTCAAAAAATCCTTTCTTAAAATCCATATACACCGTTTTTTAATTCAAAAAATACCGGCCACGGCCCGTCTCCAGGCGCGGGATATGTGGCTCTCAGATTCGAAGCAGACACTCATGATGGGTGCTGCTGTACACTGTGTGGAGAGCATTCTCCAAATACGGTGGGTGAAGAACGTTGTGGTCCAGTGCTCAGTTTGTACGGAGAGGGGGCCAGAGGCCATAACAGACCTCTCCTCACAAGCTGCCCGTATCGCCCACGAGGGCAATATCCTTTTCATGGCAGCTCTCAACGCCATGAACCCTCCTCTCACAGCCGCACCCGTACCCTCTCCAGACTCTAGGCCTCTCCTCACGCCCACGCCCGTGCCCTCGTCTGACGTTTCGGGCCCCTCCAACCTCAACTCCGACCCCCACCCCGCCGCGCCAACACGCGATTCTGCCCAGACGAGCGAGCAGTTGCGCAACGAACTCTGGCGCCTCTCAAGAGAGTACTCCGAATATATCGTGGATGAGGTCTTCAAACCTCAAATCATGGAGCTCTTGTCCATGGGCGGTGACGGCTTTGACTCGAGGAACGGGGGGACAGACTTGACTCGAGGAGCGGGCCGGGCATCATAGTCAGGGCTCTGGACTATGTGCGGAGCGTATGGCCCTCAGATTCAAACCAGATACTGATGATGGGTGCTGCCGTGCACTGTGTGGAGAGTATTCTCCAGATACGGTGGGTAAAGAACGTGGTGGTCCAGTGCTCGGCGTGTACGGAGAGGGGCCCAGAAACCATAAAGGCCGTCCTTGAGCACATTGGAAAGGAGCATTCCGGTGATGGCCATGATGATTGGGAATGGTACACGCGGAAATGGCCACTGCGACTACCAATCAAGGAGGTGGGAATGCTGTGGAAAGAAACTCCCAGCTTTATACAGCAGCTTTCTGCTAAGTAGGGGATGGGTACGAGACTAACATCTACTATCTACTACATGTATGTACTGGAATGTTGGTTTTCCGATGTTCTTGCAGTCTGATTGGTCGACAGCGACAGGTGTGCTATACGGACAAGAACCCAAGTCCTGTAGTTTTCATGCCAAGCATTGCGGTATAGGTGTGCCCGCTTGAGCGCGCTTACTGCCCACTGGCTAGTAAGCGCTGATGTTAAATACATGTACCCTGTAAGATAGAACCAATAAAAGACATCGGTAGCATCATACATCAATTACTACGTGAGATTTCCGTAGCACTGTGCACTCACAAGAGGAGGAGGGCGGGGGCCGAAGGCCCCTCATAATTCTAGAGGGAGAATTAATGAGGAGATGGAATGGAGCCGGAGGCCCTCCTCAATTACTTGATACCCATAATCTAAGGTGCAACTCGCGGTCGTGAGGTGGTGGTCCCCCTAGAGTATATGTACTAGATCTGTAACCACAAAGGCACCGTTACCTACTACTAGCCGGATTTTTACACTATGGAAACAGGTTGTATCTGAATCTGCTTAATGTTCAGTGGATCAATATTACGCGCAGTATTTAGCATATATGGGTGTCGTTCTAGGAAAACCGTCAGCACAGCCAAGTCCTTATTCCGAAGAACCACACAACCGTTAAGCTCCAAATTTCCATAAAGCTTGGAGAACCTTGGTGAGAGCCCGGAATCAACTTTTCGATCATCGGTTTCATCAGTTAGAGACTATAGAGTGCGATAGCGAACTGGTGAGGCCTTGTTGTGTCGCCATACAGGTACCTTTTGCTAGATCGACACCCATATGTGCGAGTGTATTTTGGACGAGAATAAATTATTCTCTGCATAAATAATATAAGTAATTTAAATTAAACATACATGTCTATGTATGTGCACGTAAAAGACCCGAATTAACCAAGACCTAAATCAACCCGCATGTAACCTTGATGAATAAAAAAACGAAAGCAGTAAATAAAATGGAAAAATAAACTACATTTGATAATGAGTACAATTTGCGATAAGGTATACCCGCGATAGCTACATATATACAGGGTAAAAGAATATCTACCCAATTTGCCAAACAATTAACGACCAAACGACCCCAGCGACGCCGTATTCATTATCTTCAAACGGTCAACTTAGTGCTGGACGTTTTTCTAACACCTCTTCATTCTCAAGCTCCCACCTCCTTGATTGGTAGACGCAGTGGCCATTTCCGCGTGTACCATTCCCAGTTATCATGGCCATCACCGGAATGCTCCCTTCCGATGTGCTCAAGGACGGCCTTTATGGTTTCTGGGCCCCTCTCCGTACACGCCGAGCACTGGACCACCACGTTCTTTACCCACCGTATTTGGAGGATACTCTCCACACAGTGCACGGCAGCACCCATCATGAGTATCTGCTCTGAATCTGAGGGCCATACGCTCCGTACATAGTCCAGAGCCCTGACTATGATGCCCGGCCCGCTCCTCGAGTCAAACCCGTCACCGCCCATGGACAAGAGCTCCATGATTTGAGGTTTGAAGACCTCATCCACGATATATTCGGAGTACTCCATTGAGAGGCGCCAGAGCTCGTTGCGCAACTGCTCGCTCGTCTGGGCAGAATCGCGTGCTGGTGCGGCGGGGTGGGGGTCGGAGTTGGGGTTGGAGGGGCTCGAAACGTTAGACGAGGGCACGGGCGTGGGCGTGGGCGTGGGGAGAGGCCTAGCGTCCGGAGAGGGTACGGGTGTGGCCGTGGGAGGAGGGTTCATGGCGCTGAGAGCTGCCATGAAGAGAATATTGCCCTCGTGGGCGATACGGGCAGCTTGGAGGCGGGTCAAGGCAGGCATTTTATCAGTTTGAAAAAAGGATGTGTAGATGGGGTTTTAGAAGGGATTTTAGGAAGGTCGTGATATATCGAGTGCCGGGATATATCTGCGGTTTGTTTCGGGATTCGAAGATGTCTGGCTTTTCGGACGAATATTTGATTTTTTGGCTTTGGATAAGTCAGAAGATATCTGAATGCTTTAGAGTAAATCTGATTTCTTTCGGAAGCTGATATTTGATCTCGATATCTTTGTGAATTTGATTTTTTATTCCTCCACTCACAGGCGGAAAGGGCGGTATTTATTTCTGTCGGCACCAAGCTGCTGGAGCGACTGACTGCCGGTAGTTTGTCCATCGTATTCTAGCTGGGCGCCGGTAATTGTGATGGTCATTGTGCTGTTGTGCTGGTGAGAAAATTATTTCGTCGTTTATTTCGTTAATTGTTTGGTGATTCTGGCAATTACACTGACGCTGCTGCTGATAATTGACCTACCTATCCACTGTCGACGCTGCTACTGATCATTGACTTGCCCGCCTACTGCGACTTTCAGCGCTACCGGTGCTACTAATGCTATCATTAGTCGTTAACGACTGCGCGGTGCTGGTGCTGGTCATGACCTACCGCCATTTTCGGTCATCGTGTATGTCTGTTGTTGGCCAGACAGGCCGTCAGCGCTGTCGTTGTTGGGAATTTTAACGCGCTTCGAGACTGGCAGTGCTGTCGCGCGCTGGTCATCCTCTGTGTACTGCGAATTTGCTGTAACCTTTTTTTTTTCCGCTTGCGTCGGGGAGTGTAATGTGATGAGCACAGGGCCCCAGTTCAGCTAGTGGGGGTGACCTCAAGGGCCCAGTTCAGCTAGAAGGGATGACCTCAGGGCCCCAGATCAGTAGGAGCGACGAGCTAAGAGTCCTCGGCATATATGGACACCAATATATACATGTATATATATGTATGCCGTCATTTGTCGCCAATGCAATGTCTCTTTTGTGCGTCAAGTTTGTTTTTGCGCTCGTGAGCCAGAGAAGGTCGCTCGGCGGTGATGGTGCTTACGGGTGTATTCTAGCTATTTCTGCTGTCCTGAAATATCGCGCCTGGAGCCCAGAATTGATGGGAGTCGCGCTGTATTGGGGTTGGTTTGATTTAGCGGATTCGGTTGGGCGTAGTTGGGGGTATTTATAGATTTCGATATGTAAGTATAGAGGCGAGTGATGGTTGGTGATGCGCTTATTGCAGGGGTGTTGTTGATAGGGCGGTTTTGATTGGCCGAGCTGTAGCGGGTCTGTGGATGGACGGATGTGGTCATGATTAGTGAGTGAGTGAGTGCCTGCACAGGATTAATACATTTGTCAGTACTGTATTCATAGGCAGTGGGGCTGGGCTGGCCTAGATAGGTGTCGGTAGTCAGTGGTCAATGATCGAGTGCCCTACCCAGTATTAATACAGTGAAAGAAACATTTGTCGGTACGGTTCTTCGGGGGTACAATACAATCCGAACACATGTACGCAGCACGAGAGCCCGGGAGAGAAAGAGTGCTGAATACAAGAACGAGAGCAGCAAGATTGGGCATCAGGAACGGACCACGCGCACTCTCAAGAAGGAATTTAAAACGCGAAAGTATTTGGAAGTCCTTCTTTTATTTTTCCCTGCGCACCCTATATTGACGCTACCAAACAGGAAAAGAAAGAAAGAAAGGTAGTCGAAACCTAATCGTACTGTTAGTGAAATGAAGATGAGAACAATAAACAAAACAGTTTAGGCATAGTTTGCAGGTTTAGTAGATCGATGGCCCAGGCCTATCATGCTCGGGTACAGTACAGTACAGCGGTAGGCGATAACCATATAGATGATGGAACGACCTGGGGCACAGTAATACCTGTTTTGGTAAACGCCACTGACATACGGTGTTTGTAGGTATAACTGTATCTCAGGGCGTCCCATCACTTATTGCCTGCAACGTAGTATCCCTTTTATGTGCGGTCATGTCAGTCCAAATCAAAATAGTAACCGAACCAGACATGGTTATGCATACCCAGCTAAACACAACTACTGTTCGTTCTCTCCCGGAGCAGGCGGGTAGAGCACTTTCCTTGGCCCTCTAGCGTCCCACGAGAAAACAGAATAATATAAAGCTCCACCTGCTCCACCAGAGATCTGACAGGTAGTGAGTGAACGGTAACCGCGTCTAACAGAACACACTATCGTATCGATATTAACCTCGATTGGGGCCGACACGACAGCCCAAGGGATGTAGTGCGGTCAGCCACGAGGCCCTGTCACTCGACGCAGGGTCCCCCCGCCTCCCTAGAGCGACCTCATGGGGGGCACGGGTAGTATCGTGTGTTTTCGACGAGCATTACACCTAACCACCCACGGGGTGAAGCTCGTGCGGATCCTGTCTGGACTTGAGGCCAGTTATAGCAGAGTTGATAGCTTTGGGAATCTAGTACAAAGCCAAGACTATATTACTGCCACAGGATCCGCCGAGCGAGCGTACATAGCGCACAGCGTATTGCAACCCCCGCCCTGCCCCCCCTGTATCTGTCTGTTCATCGGGCTATCCATCGAGTCTGAGATGGAAGAAGCAAAGACTTGTTGGTTGCTTGATGATACATTGTTTAGGGAAACGGGGGGTGGTAGGTCTTGGATAGACGGATGGTTTTTTTTTTTGATTGATTGTACAACAAAAGTGGGGGTTATGGAGCAGCGGGATTTGGCTTTATAATATATGTACCCATAGAGAGCGACGCGCATGCCCCGTCATTACTCTAGTTTTTTCAAACGCACAAAAAATTAGACTACTAGAGTTGTTTAGGCATAGTAGGGACGTTATAAGGTCGTTGTTACAGAGGTGATGTGTATCTGTTTAACGTTTACAATTGAGCGGATCCAGGATACAGTTCTTAGTGGGTGAAAATTTGGGAAATAGATTTCTAAGTTTGGATGCGGATGGTTTCCCATGGCGAACAGTATTTTCTAAATTTTTAAGTGCTTCTGAGGTGTAGTGAATAACATCAGAACCCGCCCGCCCGGGACAACCAATCATATTTCGCCCTTTTAGATTTTAAGGTTTAGAAATTTGAACGTACTCCCCTCCCCTTCCCGTTTCTGGATCTGGAGCGTTGCCATCCAAATTTTATTACTCTAAATTCCATTCTAAACATTTTCTAAATGTCCACGGGAAGTCGCCCATTCTGTGCATAACTTTAGTGTCAGTGTTGGCAATGGCAGCGCGGGATTAGCTTGCAATTGGGATACTGGTACGCCAAGTCATAACGCCCGGTTTGGGTCTAAAACTGGGGCGTGGTTAATGAGGGTCGTAATACCAGTGCCAAGAAAGAAGTTTCTAAGAGAGAAAAAGAGAAATTTTTCAGTCCTTCTTTCGGGCCACGCCAATGATCATATTATAATATAATGCGGCTTGCCATAAGTCATCGTTAAAACGGGTACACAGGGTGACGGGCGCCGATGGCACAGTTTTATGACGTTTGATATGCATATACGAACGACCATGTCAACCTGCATGACGCTGCAGACTATCTCTCAGTGGTCAAGACCAGTTAATTGACCAGTATCTGTCAGGTCTAGTGATTAGGTTAACTTTACATCAAATAAGGATCTGATAATGTATTAGTGTGGATATCTCTGCTGATCTGATTTCCAAAGTATCTACAGTCACCCCCGAGGCAACGACGAAACCGACTCGATGGCGAATGGCGACTCTATGGGTTGATATTCAGGCTGGTGTGCTTTTGTTGGCCTATATTAGCCCATTCGCCACCCAACCAGGTTCGCCGTTGCCCTAGGAACCACTGTGGCTCCTACATGTAGTTTCTATCCTACCTACCTTCTATGGCTAAGCTGACAGATATCGATTGGGAGTGACCACCGAGGGGCACATTAGTGCGCAGCTGTATATATATACGCTATCATGATCATTTCCCACGTTACTCGCATGGTGCGCAGCTGTATATATGTACGCTATCATGATCATTTCCCATGTTACTCGCATGTTAATCAAATCCTGAGAAGATTTGTGAGGTCGTTGGTGCTACCAAGAATTCTCAAGACTTGATTAATGTGGTAGTATTGATAATGCAATTACTGTAGGCAACTACGTGATGTTAGAACCTTTCCCGTCGTGTTTAACATTTGCGGTGTGGGGGGGGTGTACACAAGAGAGTGTTACAAGATTTCATGCAACCGAATCATTGACATGTGCATGATCGAGCCGTAGCAACCAAAACCATGTAGGTATTGCGGGTTTCCACAAGTAACCGAACGTTGAGATGGTAACCATACAAACCACCTCACAACATCAAAATTTCAAAGTCGCACTATCAAACTGACATTTTAGTTGTAAGTACTATCGCTACCGGAGAATCTATGTCTAAAATTCCTTTGATCCATTCCCTTGTGGTTGTGGAGAAATTCGTGTTTGAAGTTGCATTCCCGTACAAATTTTCGGTTGCAACGTGAATGTACGCTTACTTGTGGAAACCCGCAGTACGTACGGGATCGCATGATCAACATGTCACTTCAATTACACTAAAGTCTAATGTAATGAGCTGCGTCAACAGTAATGACAGAAATATGCCCCCTACCTAGTGTGATTGGTGTGGTTGATGTAATTAATGAGTTAAACAAACAAAAAAAAAAAAAAGACCAGTGTGGTTGAAATAGACCAATCAGTACATTCGCTTAACTTTTTCCCAACCCGCTACAAATCCTCATAGTGAAGTTATGCCTACATGCACATACTTGAGATCATTTTCTGCCAAAGAAAAAAAAAAGAAGGAAAAAAAAAAAGAAAAAACTGATGATAATGGCCTTTTTGAAACCTCGGAGGTTCTTGGTGTGAATCTTGTGGCATGTGGTAATCCGCGTACAGACTTTCCTACTAGTTCATTACTACATATCTACAGAAAAACAACTCTTAAATACTACATGTATGTAGAGTAGGTAGTAATAGAGGTAGTGGATAGAGGTTAGGACTGTGAGTGCTTCACGTTTGTGGGTGATAATCTGTGAACGTAACCCTTAGTTAGCTGACTCGCAGGTACATACGTGCATGACGATTCCATGAATCATGTGATACATTATTGGTATGGAGCAGCGTAACCTCCAATACAGGAGAAATGACCCCATATGATAGTTTAACCTTGCTTATGACTACGCTTATATGATTATGTTGTTGTTGCCTCATAGCTAGAATATTCTAACTTTGTGATTTCTACTAGAGTCTGATTTGATACTAAATCATGAATAAGTATTCGGTTAGAAGGCAGGTGCCGACTCTCCCGATTCATAATAGGGACATTCGAACTAGGTATGCTGACTTAGGGTGAGGGAATGCCGAACAAGGATTATTTGAGTGAGGGAACCATTTAAAGGTTAGGTTCGACGAACTCGCCGTCGCCATGGCAACCAAACACTGTTCAGAAGTAATGATCAATTTGATGGAAATTATGTCTAAGGGGAGGGGGGGGACAACTTTCCGGCCCGCTCCGGACCCTCCCTCACTCATAAACATACATATAAAGTCATCACTATGTACGAGCAGTCAGTAACCCTTCCCTCCTCCCCACCATCCTCATCACCGTAACCGTTGTTTTTTTCCATCACGTTCATCGTGATACACCGGGTTAATTAATTAATTAGTCCCCCCACCCGCACCCCCCATTATCTTCTGCTGCTATATACAACGTATATTTTATCGGTACGTATATAAACCGATCGACCACAGGCGCGCGCTTGAACCAGCCTCCTCCACCACTATCACCCTCATCAATACTATCATCACCGCCAGAATCAACGTGGTAGGTCTGTCTGGCCCAGCGCGTGCTAGGTATATGTCTATCTCCACAACTAATATAGCAGCAGCAGCAGCAGCAGCAGCGATCATGGCTGCGGGCGCAGCAGTGGCAGCAGTAGCTGCAGCGATCATGGAGGTGGCAGTAGCAGCAACGGTAGTGGCAGTGTCAGCGGCGGTGGTGTCAGTGGTAGCGGTGGTACTGGTGTATGTGCTGGGAACAATGATTGATGAGGACGAGATGAGTTGGGCATACATATACCGCAATTAATTAGTTAAGATTTGGTTGCGCCTGATATATACAGCCACTCTGCAAAAAGCGTTTGTGAATTCAGATTTCGGAGTGAGACATTTCGCTATGAAATCGTAGTGGACTATCCCACCCCCCCC
>VOVZ01000051.1:15017-36284 GCA_008079325.1 Morchella conica | reverse complement strand
AAATCGTAGTGGACTATCCCCCCCCCCCCCCCCCCCCCGCTCAGGAATTTCCCAATCACCAATGGTGCCCGGGAGCAAGGAAGAATGTGATCAATGGCCCGCCTTCCTTTATCTATAGTCGCGAGCTATATTGTATACTTTTAATATTTTGCATCTTAACATCAGCATTACCGGTGCGCCACACTGCGCACTGACATTAAAAACCAAATCACAAACAATTTTTGCAGAGTGGCTGTATATATATCAGAAGGGGGGAGGGGGTGTAGCTAGGGGTACGGTGTAAGCAAGCCAACTAATTAAAGGCAGTCTTTGGACGTCAATGTGTAAGTTTTTCCGGTGAAGGATATGGCTATCTTGAATATTCTACTGCGGCCGCGGGGTATCTCGAGACTGATTTCTTCATCAATTGGCATTTAAAACAAGAAATGAAAGGGGCCAGGTTTGGAGGTATCGGAACAGGTCACCACACTTTTTAACTCTGTTTCCATGTAACTACATGTTTGGTCCAAAAAAGAATTTGACTTCTGGTTTGAATTGATTGGCATTATCCATCCCAGCGGCAGATACTGACAACAGGTCTCAAGATTTGTATTCAAGTAAAGGCGGATATATAGAGGTGCATATGGCGTAAAGAGTATATAATACAAAGGTAAAATAATAACGTTCTTGCTCTTAGATACGTGTACATATATACAGAGAACTCTTCGCTGCTATGCTTCACTTAAAGATATGATGCTGGTTCTACAAACCACGTGCTATGTCCGGCCACACCGATAGCTACATATGTACATGTATCCAGAGTCATTAATTGCTACCGATATATATATCCATACCATCTTGTCTGATATATGTATTCAGATCTCGCTCATCTACATGTACATGTGAGCCTCGCACGAAAGTCACAGAACCGAGACATTGTACTTGGCAAAGCGTAGTACCCTGAGGCCAAGCAAGCTAATTAGTCAGTATATACTCCTTGTGGTGGGTCGAGGTTCCCCCTCTGCAGCCACTAATCATCACTCTCCTCTGTTGGGATGATAGAATGCGTGTTGACAGGCTAGTGTTATATTATAATTATAATGTCATGGTACTTTTTCTTTCTTTCTTTTTTGGCAGCTAGCTAGCGAGTGAGTCATTATAATAAACCTGATTAAACGGAATCCCCCCCGCGGCTAGAATATATATATATATATAACTAGCAGCTAGCTTTATATTTCACATGACGACCGCCGCTGTCATGCCAGCGGAGAACCGCGGGCTGTGTGGCATTTCAGCCCAGCATATCGAGAACAACAACTTTGCCCGTACATACCGACTCGCTTATAGAGATTAATGCTATTGTCGACAAACTGCAAAACAGCCCTTGTAATTAGAGTAGAGATCGAGAAGGATGTACCTACTTAGGGGGGAAAAAGCTACTGTAAACGATGGGCCCTCGATTACTTGCGGCGGTCCACAGAAATAATGCATGGCGGGGGCGCAGCTTCTCTGGATCACCATCATCTGGTCCAGCCCGCCATCTCCATGTAGAGACATCTATTGTTGATACAGCCACTCGGTGTATGCAAATACGAGTGACGGGCTATGGCACACACCATACCTCGACAGTCAAAACAAAGTACCGACTGCCGTGGAGAAGATTCCTGGGTTGTTATCATTACCCCAGTACGCCAGCTCGTAGCTACCGAAGTGTTTAGGAATATTGGTGGCAACGAGACAACAATCGGCGGCTATGCAAAAAGGAAATCTCTGCCGGTGGTGCAATTGTATAATACTAATTATAATTATTATAATTATAATAATAATAAATATAATAATAATAATAGAAATAATAGAAATAATAATAAAAACAATAATAGTAATAATAATAGTTATCCATGGTAGGATGAAACTTTTCAAACTTGCGAGCTCCCTTTTCAAACCTTCACTATCCTAGTGTGGTATTCTTTGAAATACTTGAATCGCTCTGTTGGGTAAAAAGCAAGATAAGTTCTTTAAGTCGTGCACGGTCCAGGTCCCAAGTTTGACAACATTCATCCTACAATGGGATAAATCAAAGTTTCCGACGAAGTAGCCATCTACCTGACCCATCAGCAAAAAATTGGGTTCAACCCAACAACAATAGACGTATCCAGGCGCACCCGGCGCCATTGGGCGTACCAGGCACCCCAGACGTTTTCTTACCTGCATACATACGCCCCGGCGCAAAAAGATATTGTCTCGACGAGAAAATACGAACATCTCTCCCGTTCTCGTTGCGGAGTCGTCTTTTGGGCAAATGACGTCTACTTTGACCAAAGAGTTCGTCTTTTGACCAAATGGCTTCGTCTTTGACCCCAAAACGAACATCTGGTCTATACCGGGTCCAAACATCGGTAGCTTTTGCCCGGTTAACGGCTGGACAAGCACGATAGTTCCGCGCAAAAGTCACGTTTATTGATCTACATGTCTACGTAATTCTATGTACATATTTGCTGCGCCCCACCCACCTCCTCTTACTCCGGCCTTGAGCTGCCTGCCTGCTGAGCTTGCCGCTGAGCTGCCTGCCCACTGAGAACTCGGCTGAGCTGCCTGCCGGCTGAGCTCGCCGCTGGGCCAGCGCTGGGCCGCCCGCCCGCTGAGCTCGCCGCTGAGCTGCCTGCCCGCTGAGCTCGCCGCTGAGCTCCCTGCCCGCTGAGCTCGCCGCTGAGCTGCATGCGCGCTGAGCTGCCTCCTGCCTGCCCTCCTGCCGCTGACCTCCATGACTGGTAGTAGGTGTCCATCTTGTGCTGTATTTGGTGACTGATAGGTGCAGGATTCGCTGCATGAGGGTGTCCATATGGTGCAGTATTCGCTGACTAATAGGTGTCCATATGATGCACTATTCGCTGCCTATAAGGTGTCCAAATCGTGCAGTATTCGCTGCCTAGGAGGTGTCAGTAAAGGCGTCAAAATGCAGAGGAAGGTAAATACATATCCAGGCTCTGATGCAGGCAGGACCTAGGTGTCGATACAGGCAGGAGCTAAGTGTCGATAGAGGTAGGAGGTCGGAGGTGAGATAGGAGGTGAGGTAGGAGGTGAGATAGGAGATGAGGTAGGAGGTGAGGTAGGAGGTGAGGTAGGAGGTGAGGTAGGAGGTGAGGTAGGAGGCGAGCTGGGAGGCGAGGTAGATAGGTGTATATGTAGAGGTGGAGGTGGAGGTGTGGGTGGATCCTTAAGGTGTGGAGGAGTTAAATCTGACATCATTAGCTAGCGTTATTAGTATTAGTGCCAGTACCAGACGCATAAAAGAACTTCTAACCTGCATCCATATGCCCTGGCACAAAAAGACATTGTCTGGACGGGAAAGTATGAACATCTCTCCCGTTCTTGTCGCGGAGTTGTCTGTTAGTCAAAAGACAAGTTCCTCGTTTGACCAAATTACATCGCCTTTGAACCCCAAAATGGACACCGGGTCCACAATTCGGTAGCTTTACCCGGTTGACAGGTGGCAGAATGAAATCACTCAGGAATAGGTACATAGACTGGAACACCAGTTTCGCGCAAATGTCACAATCAGCAAAACAAAAATCCTCCAAGACGAATTGTACGTCCAGGCGTACTGATTCGTATTTTGCGATCAAAATCTCATTTTTTGCTGCCAAATGCTCGCATTGTGGTCGCCCCGCGCATTACGGAGATTGAAAATGTGAGACGTTGTCATTTGGCGTCTAGTATGGGTCCCAAATGTGACATCTCGTCTTTTGACGCCTAAGTCGTCTCCTAAATGTGACAGCTTGTCTTTTGCTGTCGTGCGAACATGATATAGTGTCCTATGTACTGGCGCTAATCCTAGTGCGAGCTAATGACGTCAGATTTGACGCTTTCTCCAAACCTTCAGGATCCACTCACACCTCCATCTCCACCTCCACATATACACCTAGCTACTTCGCCTCCTACCTCATCTGTTACCTTACCTTATATCTCACCTCCTACCTCCCTCTTGCCTCACCGCCTGCCTGTGTTGACTCCTACCTCCTACCTGTATTGACTTCCTGCCTGTATCGACCTTGCCTATATTGACGCCTAATACGTATTTACCTTGCTCTGCATTTCGACACCTTTAATGACTGCGCTGCAGACTCCAAATCATGCAGTATATCGATTCCACTGGAGGCTCCAAATCATGCAGTATATCGGCGCCGCGGGAGGCTCCAATTATGTAGTATATCGACGCCACTGGAGGCGCCAAATTGAGCAGTAGATTGACGCTGCTGGACGCGTCAAATACGCAGTATATGATCACTGTACAGATGCTGCTGCAGGCGCCAAATTGTCAGCTACTAGTGCTCGAATAGTTCACCAAATGGACACCCCCAGGCAGCGAATACTGAACCCCCTATGCAGGTAATACTAGTGCAGATTGACACCTCCCAGGCAGGCAGCTCAGCGGACAGGCAGCTCAGCGGTGAATTCAGCAGGCAGGAGGCTCAGCGGCAAGCTCAGCGGAGAAGCAGCTCAGGGGCCAGCTCAGTGGGTAGACAGCTCAACAGGCAGGAGGTCAGGCAGGCTCCTCAGCAGTGAGCTCAGCGGACAGTCAGCTCAGCGGGGATATCAGCACAGAACACATCAGAAAGGCAGCTTAGCAGGCACCTCAGTGCAGAGGAGGTCAGCACCCAGGGCATGAGTAAGTAGAGGGAGGTCGGGCGCTTAGAAATATATACATAGTATTACGTCGACATGTGGATCAATATACGTGATATTTGCGTGGAACTAGAGTCCTAGCCTATGTACCGGTTGCCGAGTGACCTCATTATATTGGCCATTAACCAGGCGAAGGTTACCCAAGTGTGGACCCGGTTTTCGGTTTGGGGTCAAAAACGAAGCTATTTGGTCAAAGACGACGTCATTTGCCCAAAACACGAACCCGTCTTTTTACCAAAAGATGACTCCACGACGAGAATGGGAGAGATGTTTGTATTTTTCCGTTGAGCCAATCCGTTTTTGCGCCGGGGCGTAACTAAGCAGGTAAGAAAACTTCTCAAGAGCCTGGTGTGCCCAATTGCGTCTGGTGCGCCTGGGTACGCCCAAACACGTCAGAGCAGACCCAATTTTTTGCTGATGCACTTCCTAGGCAGGCAGCTCAGTGGTTAGGTAGATAGGGAGGAGGGTAGGCAAGCAAGTCAGCGGCGAGCTCAGCGTATATCCCAACGGGTAGAAGGTTGACGTCGGGCAGGAGTAAGTGGAGGTAGGTGGGGCGCTAGCAGTGGCATGTGGGTTGCTAGCAAATCTGTATGTAGCATTACGTAGACATGTGGATCAATCAACGTGACATTAGCGCGGAACTGTTGTCCTAATCTATGTACCTATTGCCGAATGATCTCATTCTGCCACCCGTTAACCAGGCAAAGCTACATAGTTGTGGACCCGGTTTTCGTTTTGGGGTCAAAGACGACCTAATTTGGTCAAAAGACGAACCCGCAACTAGAACGGGTGAGATGTTCGTATTTTCCTGTTGAGACTATATCTTTTTGGGCCGGGGCATATCGATGCATGAAAGAAAATTTCCAGTGCACCTGGTGCGTCCAATGGCATCGAATGCTCCTGGATACGCCAAGGTTCTTCAGAATGGACCTTATTTTTACCTGATGATACTACAGTACATATAGTAAGGAGGAATAATTCACTACAATTTACAGTACTAGTAATGAAATAGAAATAATTAAGTTATCATTTCTAGATTGAGTTTTTCTTTTTACTGAATTCGTTATAGGTTATGTCCAGTAAATAGTAATCAAAAAATTCTGCGATTGGGTTTGCTGTATCACGCCCCGTGAAGGAGTGTGCTGCGCACTGTTTCTTAATGAAAAACATCACCTATGTTTTCAATAATATTGCGAGCACTGAATATTAATTTTCTTTCTGAATTTGTTTCTCTAAATAGTGTTTAAAAAGTGTAACACAATCAAAAGGCATCTGTTTACCATTAGATATAATGTTCTTATACTGTACCCCATTGACATATCAGCAAAAAATAGGGTCCGTTCTGACGCACCTGGGCGTACCCAGGCGCTCCCGGCGCCATTGGGTGCACCAAGCGCATGAGAAGTTTTCTTACCTGAATCCATACGCCCCGACGCAAAACGATATCGTCTCGACGATAAAATACGAACATCTCTCCCGTTCCCGTCGCGGAGTCGTCGTTTGGCCAAAAGACGACATCAGCAAAAAAAAAAATACTCCAAGACGAATTGTACGTCCAGACGTACGGATTCGTCTTTTGCGACCAAAACCTCGTCTTTTGCTACCAAATGCTCGTATTTTGGTCGTCCCGCGCGTCCCGGAGATCCAAAATGTGACACGTCGTCCTTTGGCGCCTGATATGCGTCTCAAATGTGACGCCTCGTCTTTTGACGCCTAGCTCGTCTCCCAAATTTGATATCTCGTCGCGCGGATGTGATATACTGACGCTAATGCTAATACCGCTAGCTAATGACGTCAGATTTGACGAGCTCTCCACACCTCGAGGATCTACCCACACCTCCACCCCCACCTCCACATATACACCTACCTTGCCTCCTACCTCGCTTCCTACCTCACCTCCTACCTCACCTCCTACCTCGCTTTCTACCTCACCTCCTACCTCACCTCCTACCTCACCTCCTACCTCACCTCCTACCTCACCTCCTGCCTGTATCGACGCCTAATTCCTGCCTGTATTGACGCCTACCTTCTGCCTGTATCGACCTCCTAGCTGTATCGACCTCCTGCCTGTATCAACACCTGGATATGTATTTACCCTCCTCTGCATTTTGACGCCTTTACTGACAGCGCTGCAGGCTCCAAATCATGCAGTATATCGACCCCGCTGGAGGCGTCAAATTGGGCAGTATATTGACGCCGCTGGAGGCGTCAAATACCCAGTGTACTGACGCCGCTGCAGGCACCAAATTGACACCCCCAGGCAGCGAATACTGCACCATTTGGACGCCCCCAGGCAGCGAATGCTGCAGCTACCAGTCACCGAATACTGCAGCATTTGGACACCCCCAGGCAGCGTATAGTACAGCTGGCAGTCACGAATACTGCACCATTTGGACACCCCCAGGCAGCGAATTCTGCAGCTAGTAGTCACGAATACTGCACCATTTGGACACTCCCAGGCAGCGAATGCTGCAGCTACCAGTCACCGAATACTGCAGCATTTGGACACACCCAGGCAGCGAATAGTACAGCTACCAGTCACGAATACTGCACTATGTGGACACCTCCAGGCAGCGAATAGTACAGCTAGCAGTCACGAATACTGCACCATATGGACACCCCCAGGCAGCGAATGCTGCAGCTAGCAGTCACGAATACTGCACTATGTGGACACCTCCAGGCAGCGAATAGTACAGCTAGCAGTCACGAATACTGCACTATATGGACACCCCCAGGCAGCGAATGCTGCAGCTGGCAGTCACGAATATTGCACTATGTGGACACCCCCAGGCAACGAATAGTACAGCTAGCAGTCACGAATACTGCACCAAATGGACACCTACTAGACAGACAGGTCAGCGGGCAGGAAGGCGGGTCGGCGGGCAGGAAGGCAGGCAGCAGGGAGGTCAGCGGGCAGGAGGGCAGACAGGCAGGTCAGCGGGAAGGCAGGTCAGCGGGCAGCAGGGCAGGTAGGCAGGTCAGCGGCGAGCTCAGCGGGCAGCAGCTCAGCGGGTAGGAGGGCAGGCAGGCAGCTCAGCGGGCAGGAGGGCAGGCAGCACAGTGGCGAGCTCAGTGGGCAGGCAGCTCGCGGGCAGGAGGGCAGGCAGGCAGCTCAGCGGCGAGCTCAGCAGGCAGCTCACTGGACAGGCAGCTCAGCGGGGAGCTCAGCGGGCTGGCAGCGCAGCGGGAAGCTCAGTGGGTGGGAAGGGGGAGGGGGGCAGGAGTGAGCGGAGGTAGGTGGGTCGATAGCAAATATGTACATAGCATTACGTAGACATGTGGATCAATAAACGTGACATTTGAGCGGAACTTATGTCCTAGTCTATGTATCTATTGCCGAGTGATCTCATTCTGCCACCCGTTAACCGGGCAAAGCTACCCAGGTGTGGACCCGGTGTTCGTTTTGGGGTCAAAGACGACGTAATTCGGTCAAAAGACGAGCTCGACGACGTCATTTGCCCAAAAGACGAACTCATCTTTTGACCAAACGACGACTCTGCGACGAGAACGGGAGAGATGTTCGTATTTTCCCGTCGAGACGATGTCTTTTTGCGCCGGGGCGTATGGATGCAGGTAAGAAAACTTCTCATGCGCCTGGTGCGCCTGGTGCGCCTGGGTACGCCCAAGCACGTCTGACCGAACCCAATTTTTTGCTGATGGAGTTCGTCTTTTGACTAAATTATGTCAAATTACATCGTCTTTTGACCCCAAAACGAACGCCGGGTCCACACCTGGGTAGCTTTGCCCGGTTAACGGGCGGCAGAATGAGATCACTCGGCAATAGATACATAGATTAGGACACTAGTTCCGCGCAAATGTCACGTTTATTGATCCACATGTTTACGTAATGCTATGTACATATTTGCTAGCGACCCACCTGCCTCCGCCAGCGCCCCACCTACCTCCGCTTACTCCTGCCCCCCGCCAACCTCCTGCCCGTTGGGCTATGCGCTGAGCTCGCCGCTGACTTGCCTGCCTACCCTCCTGCCTACCCTCCTGTCTACCCTCTTGCCCGCTCAGCTGCCTCCCCACTGAGCTCGCTGCTCCGCTGGCTATCCACTGAGTGCGCTGCTGCGCTGCCTCCCCACTGAGCTCGGTGCTGCGCTGCCTGCTTGCTGAGCTCGCTGCTGCGCTGCCTGCCTGTTGAGCCCAGTACTTAGCTGTTTGCCTGCTGAGCTCGCTGCTGCGCTGCCTCCTGCCCACTGACCTGCCCTCCTGCCTACCCTCCTGCCTGCCCTCCTGCCAATGTTGAGCTGGCTGCTGAGCTGCCTGCCTGCTGATCCCGCTGCTGCGCTGCCTGTGTGCTGAGCTCGCCGCTGAGCTGCCTGCCTGCTGAGCTCGACACTTACTTGCCTGCCTGCCCCGCTGCCCGCTGAGCTGCCTTCCCGCTGACCTACCTGCCTGCCCGCTGACCTGCCTGTCTGGTAGGTGTCCAAATGGTGCAGTATTTGTGACTGGTAGCTGTAGTATTCGCTGCCTGGGGGTGTCCAAATGTTGCAGTATTTGTGACTGCTAGCTGCAGCATTCGCTGCCTGGAGCTGTCCAGATACTGCAGTATTCGGTGACTGCTAGCTGCAGCATTCGCTGGCTGGGGGTGTCGATTTGGTGCGTGCAGCAGCGTCAGCATACCGTCAATATACTGTGTATTTTATGCCTCCAGCGGCGTCAAAATGCAGAGGAATGCAAATACGTATCTAGGCATCAATACAGGCAGGAGGTAGGCGTCGATACACGCAGGAGATGAGGTAGGAGGCGAGGTAGGAGGCGAGGTAGGAGGCGAGGTAGGAGGCGAGGTAGGAGGCGAGGTAGGAGGCGAGGTAGGAGGCGAGGTAGGAGGCGAGGTAGGAGGCGAGGTGTGAGGCGAGGTAGGAGGCAAGGTAGGTGTATATGTGGAGGTGGGGGTGGAGGTGTGGGTGGATCCTCGAGGTGTGGAGAGCTCGTCAAATCTGACGTCATTAGCTAGCAATATTAGCATTAGCGCCAGTACATAGGCAAAATATCACATCTGCGCGACGTCAAAAGACAAATTCGTACGTCTAGACGTACAATTCGTCTTGTAGGACTTTTTTTTTGCTGATGTCGCTGTTGCGCTTTTGCATTCCAGATCATGACAGTCCATTCTCTGCATGCCTTCCGGTGCACTTCTATATGGCTAGGTTCTTTTGTATTTTTTGCTTTTATTTCAGCTGTATTGACTTTTGCCTTCATCTATTTCATGTCATCTGTCCAACATGAGTTGGCTCTTATTCTCTCTCTCGATAGTGGCGTGACTATATTGATTGTTGTTTTGACTAATTCGAGGAAGAACTCAACTGTCTGCGCCGTGTATTCTTTGGTTTCACATGCCTCCACTGGGAGGGTGAGATTCGAGATATGGTTTTCCAGTAGGGTCTAGTCTGTCTGGCGCTATAGTCGTTTTGGTATAAAGGGTGGTTTTACTAGGTGTAGGTGGACAGAGATTCTCCTGTGGTCTGAGCTAGATCCATAGGGCCCCATGTTCTATTGTAGGTTATGGTCAAGGGTAGAGCCTTTTACAAAGGTTAGGTTGATGATGGTGGGTCTTTTCCCTCCATCTCGTGGAAAGTGTGTAAAGACTCCAGGTTCGTTTAGGAGGCTAAGTCTTTGGCGTGTTATCCATCTCTTCAATCGTGCTCCGTTGGCTCGATCTGCTCGAATATTGTTTTTGTAGTCATGTGAGGACACCCCGTACCACATCTGGTGATGGCAATTGAAGTCTCCCATTACCAGGCATTTATCTAGAGTTAGGATTGTGTTGGCTATTTAGGCGAAGGGGCCGCTACACCCTGGCGAGTATATGTTTAGAATGTGAGTTCTCGTGTTTTGGATTTCTATCGTGACTGATACTATGAAATTACCGTGTGTGTAGTGGGTTTTGGGTTTGAGGTTATCATGTTTGTGGATATATGTTGCGCATCTTGTGTTAATGTTGCTGGCCATGAAGAGGTAAAAGAGGTTTGATTCTGGTGGGTATCCCTTTTCTGAGATCCATGGTTCTTGTAATAAAAGAAAATATACGCTCGTGTCTGTTTCTGCTTCCTCCACCGCCGCCCTGGTGGTCTATTCGCTCCTTGCACAGTTAAGCTGGTGTGCGAGCGCGGTGGTTCGTAGTCTAGGCATTATTCGTCATGGGTTGGTCCTCTTCTGGAGCGGGTGTGACTGCGACATGTACCGCTGCAATGGGGGCGGTAGCTGGTACCTGGATTATTGGTGATGGTTCCTGGATGGGAGGGGGGAGAACTTCTTTTCCTTTGTTGAGGAATCGGCGTTTCGCTCCCTCGGGGCAGGCTGGGTCCGTGGCCTTGTGGAAGCCTTTGCAATTCAGGCATCTGATTGGGGTGTGTGTGCATCTATGCCCTCCTTACCAATCATTGCATGGGTAGGAGCTGGTGAGGTGGTCTCCGGCGCAGTGGCCGCATTTCTCGCTGTTTTTGCATTTCTCCTGTCAGTGGCCGAACTCTAGGCATTGTGTGCACTGGGTGTCAGGGAAAATAGCGAGGAATGCCTCAAAGTGGCACCGCCGATCGAAGAGGGAGAGGAATTTGACTCCGAGGGTTTCGGTTGTGATTTGTCTGGGGAGTGCAATGACCATTGAGGAGTGTGTTTTTTCCACGCGGTCTTCTGACTTGGAGATTCAGCGGAGAATCTGGGCAAGTTCGAAATGTTCTCCATAATTGCTTCTGATTTCTGATGCTACCAATTGTCCGGCGTTGATACCATAACCAATTGATATGGGGATTCCATGGAGCAGGAACTTGGACCATTTGGAGTTTGCGCGGATGTTAACAACTGGGACTTGTAGAGTGCGGATTGCTTCTTCAATTTCCTTAGTGCATTTCATTGCCTTTCACGCTGGAGTGATGAATTTAGTTTCCAGGATGAATTTATCCCTGGCGGTTCATCGTGCTGAAATGAATTGGCATGATATGTCCTGGATTCTGGCGTTAACGGCGGTTCTGATTTCGATGGGGTTAACATCGGACGGGGCAGAGGTTTCGACGATGATTTCTCTGTTGATCTTCGTGAATTCTGGCTTGAAGAGTGGGTCTGCTTTTGGCTTTTCCACTTTCTTTCTTTCCACTAACTGGAAATGTTCTTGTGCTGGATTTGCTTGTTCGGTGATGTTGGCCCAGGTGTCTCTCTTCTATCCACGGGCTTGGTTAAGTGCCTGGCGTAATCCTTGAGGGCCTGTTCTGCGTGGTGCCGGTAGTGGGACCTGGGGGCCTGAGGAGCTCGTTGGGCTGGTTGGGCTGAGTTGGGCTGGTTGGGCTGGTTGGACTGGCGCTCGGGGGACTGTCGGAGGGGCCATGAGAGCCGTTCTTTGTCTCGGTGGCAGTTCCTGCGGGTACTGGGGTTGGTGGGGACGTTGTGATTGCTTCTGGAGGTCGGTGACCAAGGTGCAGATTCTCAAGGGGCGGCGTAGGTGTACGTATTCCGCAGGGTACGAGGTGCGACAGTAGTAGTTGTCGAGTTAATTCAGCGAGGTGCAACGGTCTTCGTTAGAAGAGAGTATCAGCGTATGTATTGGTAACCAGCGTAAATATAAAGGTGGCTTCGCCTAGCGTGGTATGCTAGGTGGGACCAAGCGATAGTATTAAATACAGATATAGTAGAAGACGTTGCTTAAGGAAAGAAGAGAAACAGGAACGAAGCGAGGGAGAGCCCTCCTAATATACCCAAGGAAATCCACCGATGACTAATCCCCCAATGACTCACGATCACGCAACTGACAGAGTTTTCACAGAACATACTAGAACGCGACAGAACACCCATTACTAATCCAACTCCTCCATTCCCAACGATTCTACCAACCGATCCATGAAAGTAGCCCCCCCCTTCAAGCGCGAGCTCCTGCGAGCCTGAACCTTAACCTTTGCTTTGAGCGGCCCCGGCTTCCTAGGGTATTGTGCGTGAAAGATATCAACCGCAGCGGTATCGTTATGGTAGGCGGCAGGCTCCCAAGTGGGGTCGGTGTATCCAGTCCACTTGACAAAGTACTGGAGGCCATTGTTCCTTGTTTCCCGCGAGTCCAAAATTTCCTCGACCTCGTATTCCTCCTCTTGTTCGACGATAATGGGTGGCGGAGGTGGCTGTACCTGGCCCGGTACGTGGTCTTGGGCGGCGGGGTCCAACAGTGATACGTGGAAGACAGGGTGCATCTTCATACTCCGGGGAAGATCGACTCGATAGGCGTAGGGTGATATAACTGCTTTGATGGGGAACGGGCCAAGTTTCTTCCAGTCAAGCTTCCTCGAGTTACGCGTGGTTCGGATGTTCTTTGCCGAGACGAAAACCATATCATCGATGTTGTAGACGGGCGCGGGGGTTCGTTTCGCATTGGTGGCTTGCTCTTGTTGATCTTGTGCCGTGCGGATATTGGTGCGCAGGTATTGATGGAGTTCCAACATCTTTCCGGCGAAGTCTTTGGCGTCAAGGCTAGGCGGCGTCTTGTCAGAAGGTTTAATCGTTACTGTGAACCGAGGGTGGAAGCCGAAGTTTGCGAAGAAAGGTGTGGCTTTGGTGGAGGCGGAGATCTGATTGTTAGCGGAGAATTCGGCCATAGGAAGCCACTTGACCCAATCGTCCTGTTGATAGGACACGTAACCGCGTAGGTATTGCTCCATTACAGCGTTTAACCTTTCGGTTTGACCGTCCGTTTCTGGGTGGAAGGCGGTAGACATTCGAGCTTCGATCCCGAGGTGTTTGCATAACTCTTTCCAAAACCTTGCAGTAAATTGCGTACCACGGTCGGAGGTGACGTGAGTAGGGAGGCCGTGGAGCTTCCAAACATTTCGGAGGTATAGTTGGGCGACATCTTCAGCGTTGACGGTTGTATTGCAAGGCAGGAGGTGTCGCATCTTGGTTAGTCTATCCACAATTACCATGATCGCATCGTATCCTTCACTTTCCGGTAATCCCGTGACAAAGTCCATCGAGACTTCCTGCCACGGTTGTTGCGGTATCGGTAGAGGTCGGAGTACCCCAAGCTTCCCGTGTGTATTTGGTTTGCTTCGCCGACAAGTGTGACAGTTCCGGACATAACGGCCAATATAATTCCGCATGCGAGGCCAGTAGTACTCCCGACTGATGAGTTCAAAGGTTTTTTCGCGTCCAGGGTGTCCAGCAGAGGGGGCGTCGTGGTACCGTTTCAGGATTTCTAGTTTCAGGGGGTCATGTTCGGGGACGTACAGATTACCACGGTAGAGAAGACGCCCTTCGTTCTCGGTGCATTCGGCCAGTGAGATTTCCTTCGATTGCTGTTTGCCTTTGCTTCGCATATCCAGTATCTTTTGTGGGAATGGGTCAGCTTCGTATCCTTCAATAAATAATTTGTCCAGTGAGGCGTTCTTTCCAGCGGGTTCATTTGATAAAGAACCCGCCAACAAACTTAGCTTGGTTTCAACATTTTCCTTCTTCAGGACGACCTGGCTCTGGTGCAACCGTCTTTCATCCCCCTCTCCAGGGAGATCTCCTGATCTTCTTGTCAATGCGTCCGGTTTCCCCCCTTGCTTCCCTGGTCTGTACTTGATGATAAAGTTGAACCGTGATAGGTATTCGGCCCAACGTGCTTGCCTTCGGTTAAGTTGCTTGGTGCTCATAAAGTACTCGAGGTTCTTGTGGTCCGATATGACAGCGATTGGGTGAGCAGCTCCTTCGAGCTCCGGGCGCCATTCTTCGAATGATCGTATGATTGCCAGTAGTTCCTTATCGTAGATCTCGTAGTTACACTCGGCCGGGGAGTGCTTCTTGGAGAAATAAGCGACGGGTCGGAGGACATTATTTTCATCATATTGGGAGAGTATGCCAGCGGAGACGTAATCTGAAGCGTCAGTTTCCACAATGATATCCTTCTCGGGGTCAAAGTGGGCGAGGATAGGTGCGGTGGTGAAAGCTTCCTTGAGGGCATTAAACGCGGCTTGCGCCTCGCTTGTCCATCCCCATGCTTTGTCCTTCTTTGTCAAACCACTCAGCGGCGCGGCGAGTTTGGAGAATCCGTAGATGAACCGGCGGTAGAAGTTAGCAAACCCGAGGAATGCTTGTACGTCTTTGACCGTCTTGGGAACTGTCCAGTTCTGAACTGTATCTACTTTCTTGGGGTCCATACGAATGCCATTGGGTTCAATGATGAGGCCGAGGTAGGTGGTGCTCTGTACGTGGAACTCGCATTTCTCCGGTTTCAGCAGTATCCCGTTGGCCTTCAATGCCTCGAGAACCTTTTCGACGTGGACTTGGTGTTCTTCGAGGGTGTCGCTGTAGATTAGGATATCATCAAGGTAGGCAGTGCAGAACAAGTCGAGGTACTCGCGGACGCAATCGTTGATAAAGTGTTGGAAGGTTGCGGGCGCGTTGGTGAGTCCGAAGGGCATTACCGTGTACTCAAAGTGGCCGTAGCGAGTGCGGAAAGCTGTCTTCCATTCCTCGCCCTCGGCCATCCGGATCTGATTGTACCCCTGGCGGAGGTCCAACTTGGTGTACCATTTGGCTTTGGAGAGGCGGTCGAGTGTTTCCCGGATAAGTGGTAGAGGGTACCGATTCTTCACCGTTAGCTCATTTAGGCCGCGATAATCCACACAGAGGCGGAGACTTCCGTCAGCTTTCTTCACGAACAGGACAGGGGCGCCGGCGGGGGAAGAGCTAGCTCGTATGGTGCCTTTCGCTAGGTTATCCTCGATGTATTTCTTAAGGACAATTAACTCGTCGCGGGACATGCCGTAGAGGGGTCCGAACGGGGGTTCCTTTCCTTCCTTGAGCGGTATTCGGTGGTCGTATGGTCGGCGCGGTGGCATCTCGTTTGCAAAGTCCTCATCCATCATGTAGTAGAACCTCTCATATCGCTTTGGCACTTTGGTTTTCCAGTCGTCCTTCGGGGTGTTCTCGATTGCTTGGTTGATTTCCTCAAGGGTTGTGCTGAAGATCTCCAGCTTGTCCCTACGGGCGAAACGGCAGAGGGCGGCGGAGCTGACAAGGTGGAAGCGAGGTGGCGGGGTAATTCCTTTGACAGGGGCGGCTTCCTCGGAGGTGTTGCACTTACCCTTGCAGTAGTCCGAGTCAAACAGTATGCTGTTGTCTTTGAACCGCAGCGTGGCATCGTGTAGTTGCAGCCAGGGGATTCCGAGTACGAGGGGGTAGGAGCCGAGTTTGGTGACAAAGAAGGGGACGGTTTCATGGTGGTCGTTGATGGTCATTGGTAGGTAACATAGATGGGTGATTTGGCCAGAGGATATGGGTCGGCCATCTATGACTTCGAGGGTGCGAGGAGACTTGAGGGGGAGCAGTGGGAGTTTGTTATGGCGCGCGAATGTTTCATCAATGAATGCGAACCCGGAGCAACCAGTATCGATCAATGCGTAGGTTTGAATGGAGGTTTTATTGTTTACTATTTTACAAGAAGCAACAAAATGATCACCATCCAATTTATCCTCCACAGACGATACCGAGAAACCAGAGATAGAGAACGCAGACAAAGGAAAAACATTAAGTGGTCCCGGGCAGGGGCCATTGATCAAGCCCGGGACTAGTGAAAACCCGACTCAGAGGAGGCGGAGCTGGCGATCGGCGGGGGAGCGGGAAGAGCGGCGGTGCTGGCAGGTCCGAGGAGGGCGCCTCTCATAACCGGTTGGTTTCTTCGAGGGCGGTTGGCAGAGGGGCAGTTGGCAAACATGTGGCCGGGGTTGGCGCAGTACATGCACAGGTTGTTATCTTGTCTCCACTGCTTCTCAGCGGGGGAGATCTTGCGTTGGCCGTTAACGAAAGTGTATCGTTGTTCGGCGGCGGGGCGTTGGGTGGAGCGGGCCTGGAGGGCTGAGAGGTCCATGGGGGCGAGACCTCCAGCAACGTGGGACGGGTGTGCGGCGGCGGGGGGAGCGGTAAACTGGCCCATCGTGTTACGGATGGCCTTCTGTTCGGCTTTTCGGCCCCGGATCTGGTTGTCGATGGTCATCAGAGTGGTTGCGTATCCTTCGACAGTGGTAGGCCTTTCCGTGCGGTAGGTCATTGCATCCTTGAGGTCCTCGGAGAGTCCCTCAGCCAGTGCGTCAATCTTGGCTCCCTCATTGTAATCAAGGTAGGCCACGATTCGGAGGAACTGGGAGTAGTATGTGGCAAAGTCTCCTTTGCCTTGGCGGAGTGCGACGAGTTGGCGACGGGCGGTACCTCGGGGGTCTGGGTCTCCGAAAGAGGCTTCAAGGTGGGCGACGAAGGCAGCGACGGAGGAGAACGGGGCGGCAGGGTTGGCGTTAACGAGTGGAACGACCTGGTCAAGGGCCCTTCCTTCCATGCGACTGACAGCGTAGATAACTTTCGCTGCTTCGTTGCGGAAACGATCGTCGTTGACTTCCAGTTTCATTCGGAGTTGGGTGATAAACCCAGGGAGCTTGGTGCGGGTACCGTCGAACTTCTCCGGGTCAGGGAACTTCTCAGACCTGAAGGTGGAGGTGGGGGCAACGGGGACAGCGGGAACGGCGGGGACGGCGGGGACGGCGGCGGCGGCAGCACGGGCGATGTTCAGGTCCAGGTTGAGCTGGTTTATTTGCTCTTCCTGTGTGTCGATGTGGATGTTGGCGGCGGCGAGTTGTTGACGGGCCTGCTCCCTCTCGGCACGAATGCGTTGGATGAGGCCAGCGGTGCGGGCGAAGAGGAGGGCGGCATCTTCTTCATACTGTTGTTTGAACTCCTCCACGGTAGAGGGAGGTGGTGGGTCCGGGGTGGACATGGCGTACGGTGCGGATGATGAAGCAACGTAATCTCAAGGGGCGGCGTAGGTGTATGTATTCCGCAGGGTACGAGGTGCGACAGTAGTAGTTGTCGAGTTAATTCAGCGAGGTGCAACGGTCTTCGTTAGAAGAGAGTATCAGCGTATGTATTGGTAACCAGCGTAAATATAAAGGTGGCTTCGCCTAGCGTGGTATGCTAGGTGGGACCAAGCGATAGTATTAAATACAGATATAGTAGAAGACGTTGCTTAAGGAAAGAAGAGAAACAGGAACGAAGCGAGGGAGAGCCCTCCTAATATACCCAAGGAAATCCACCGATGACTAATCCCCCAATGACTCACGATCACGCAACCGACAGAGTTTTCACAGAACATACTAGAACGCGACAGAACACCCATTACTAATCCAACTCCTCCATTCCCAACGATTCTACCAACCGATCCATGAAACAGATTGTGGAGCGCATGTTTGTGATCATCATTGTTTGCGCTTCGATTTGGTTTTTGAGGGTTTCCACTGGTGGTTTGATTGTTTTGGTGTCTTCTTCGACCATCCGGAGTCTATCAGAGGGGGATTCCACTCGGGAGATAGCATGTCTGATAGCCCAGGAAATATAGTTCAAGTCAGCCTGGTTGTGGGTGTCTTGAGGGACAATGCTCAGATAGAGGTAATCGATGCGGGGTTCGTATTGGTCATTGTAGTCGGAGTCTCTTGCCCACCTGTTGGGGTAGTTTCTCTCCTGTTGGGTTGTTTCGGGTTGGGTTGATTCGGGCTGGGTGTTTTGGGTACTCTGTGAGGGAGTAGATGTTCTGGATGGGGGAAAAAACGCGGAGAGTGGAGTTTGTGCCTTAGTGGTGTCCGGTTCCTGTTCTTTCTGAAGAGTGTAAGGTAACTTCTGACAGGTTTCTCTCCCTTCCTTTCAGGAGGTCGAGACTCAAGAATTCTTCACTTGATGCCAGATTGCAAAGTTTGTTTCGCTTAACACAACAACAAAGCGACCGTACGGCCAAAAAATAAAAATGGCTCAGCCTAGTATGGTATGCTAGGCTAGACCGTTATGCGAGAAGAAAGAATAAAATAAATAAAGTAACTGAAGTATCCGATAAAATAATAAGTGTTTGTAGCGAGGTTTACCGATCGTGGAAATACTGGAGAGAGAGAGAGAGAACGTTATATTGCTTTGAAGCCGAAGCTTATCGCACAACTATGCTACCCGAACTACAATTACCGCTGACTAACCCAAGCGACGCGAGACAAAGAAAAAAGAATATATCAAACGACTCAACTTGAATGGCCGCGACACAATATGAGACCAAACGAAGAGGGGGTTAATAACGCGTGATACAAGTAAGCAGAATCTAAGTGACAACAAAGAAACTTTCCCGCAGTAAGAATAAACCCCAAACTTCTCCGTCAACTACATATAAGCGAGCATAATCCTATACATGGCGTTCAACTGAAACAGTATCATAACCAACGTTCCTGGTTTCGTATCTGTGGACAAACCTTAATAGAACTGGGAAACCACGTGCACGAAGGCAGGAAAAGCCAACCGCAACAGCGTCAGGGGTGAAAGGGAGGGGAGGTGGGTCAAGAGTGGTGCCTCGGGCATCTGTTTGTCAGGCAGCGAGGCAGTTGGGAATTGGTGGTTGCAATCGGAAGTGCGAACTATGTTGTTGAGGGTGTGGTCTCGGAGGACCAGTGTTACGTGGGGGCCGTAGGGGAAACAGAGGAGGTGCAAGGAACACAACCGAGGCAGGAGGCCTAGAGGTAGACTCTAAGCAAGCGAAGTATCTTAAAACCCTTTTGGTCGTCGAGACCAAAAGATCGTGGACTGTAGACTATAGAGGAATAAAGTATTGGTATTCCTTAAATACAAGAGGTTGCGTGAAGAGAAAAGGAAAGGAAGAGAAACTAGACAGAGAGCGAACACAGGGCTCCTTATATAACCGAATAACCCCTGTCCGAGTATGACAAATACCATCGCTTAAGGAAACAGATAGAATACGACGGAACCGAATAGAACCCAATAGAATACCCATGACTCATCCGTCGACGAGTGCGACCACACTTCTCTTCACTCCACCATAGCTTATTCCATTACGTCTCGTGACGCCATAACAACCAGTATGGAGGGGATGAGGAGAGCGAGACCACCTCGATTGAAAGTGGTGAGTTGGGGGCGCCAACTCGGTAGGAATGGTGGTCGCAATCGAAAGTGCCGACCGTGGTTGAGGGGTGGGGTAGTCTCGGAGGATCAGTTTGGAGTGGTGAGGGGATCGGGCCGCCTTGGTTGAAGAATGGTTTGCCTGGCTAGGGCCGTAAAGAGGGGTAAGGTCAAGTGAGTGACCTCGGGTAAAAGAATTTTTGAGAACCGTTTTTGCGACCGTGAGGAAACTGAACAATTCCGGGCTTTGGGGAGTGGTGCTCGTGCGATGAGCAGCAGGAGAGAGGGGGGAAACGACCGTCTGGCGGTGGCCGTCGATTTGGCGAGATTTGGTGAGTGATAGATGCATCCCGTGAGGGTATCAACTCGATGAAGAAGGGGGGTAGGGAGGGAGAGGCTCGTGTCATAACATGTGGAACTAGCGATCTGTAGGCGAAACTAGAACTTGTGTATCCAGTTTATCGGCGTGGAGGGCTCTCGAGGGCCGCCAGCCCCAGGAGGAAAACATTCCTGGAGGGGGAAATGCAAGAGAGAGAGAGAGAGAATCTTATATTGCTTAGAGGCCGGAGCCTATTGCACAACAATACTACCCTAACTACAGCTTCCGCCGACTAACCCAAACAAAAAACAAAAGCGAGCGACAAAGGCGAACCACAAAAGGAGAACGTAACCGGTAAATACATACGGCGCCTAGGGCCGCGAGCAAAGAATACGGGTCGCACTGAACTGGCCATAAACGAGAAAGAAAGGAAGTAGGAGAAAACCGAGAGAGAGATAAACAAACCTAATTATTCCCCATATCGTGGTCATTTTCTACCGGCGCTACCACCGGTGTTGCAGGTACTTGGATGGTAGACTCGGGTGCTGTGGGGGCCGGGGCCAGGGCCACTGGGGCTGGGGTTTCCAGGACAACGTTAACCATAGCCGGGGCTACTAGAATGGGTCTGGATTTGTAACGGGGGTCTCTCTAAAAGGATAGAGTAAATAGACGGCCGTGCAAGATAGAAGTCAGGTGCAGATTAATTAAAGATTCCTATCGCTAGAACTCAATAATCTTTAAGGGCTCTGCTCTCTGGTTTTCTCGGTACTGATCAAGTCTCGCCGGGAAAGTGAGTCTAGGGCGAGAATGAAGTCGAGTACTTATACTCCAAAACTTTCTATTCTCTTGCTCCCGTTCTCCTCCTAAGTTCCGGTGACTCCTTTCTTGTGTAATAGAACAATACAACCGCTACCCCGCTTCTGGGTAACCTTCCGTTAGGTTCCATCTTCTAAGCGCTAGCGGGTGTTCCGGTCCACAAAGGCATTCACCCTTAGTCAAAGCTATTGATCTTCTTACCGCTTGGTTGCCACGCAATCTAAGCCAGCAGGTCAATGATCAGCTTCAGGTTGCTGTAGAGCTCTTTGCTTATTGTAGACTTCCCAGACATCACCAGCTGCTATCAGCGAGCGGTGCATGTGCGGAGGAGACAGAAGAACACCAACACTCAGAACCTAATTCTGGCTGGCCTTCTATTCATTAGCGAGGCATTGACCCGTCGGCCTATCCTCCTATGAATAGTTCTTCTTCCTAGTGCTCGAGATGTAGTTACTCTGACAGCTAGTAGCTAACTACACTGCCGGTACTTGCATACCATCGGACAACTGGCTTCTAACAATAACTCTCAGCATGTAACGGGCCACTGTGCCTACCCATGTAGACTACAGTAA
>VOVZ01000051.1:0-11545 GCA_008079325.1 Morchella conica | reverse complement strand
CAATAAGTTTTGTGATAGTGTGATTTCTAAAACTGTGGTACTCTGTGTTTGGGTATAATTTTGGTTCAAGAGAGTATGTACTGTCCAGCAGTTTCGGCTCTTAAAGCCATCCTCAGCATACTTTTGGTAGCGAAATTTCTTAAGAGGAACACAATCATAATTTTATTCGAGAAGAAACCAAGAAAACTCCATAAGAAAAAGACTAGTAAACATAAGACTCTAAACAGACACATCCCAGATGATTTCATTATCCGAGTCTGGTATAGGCTCGAACACGAAATCCTCTGTAACCTCGGGAAGTACATTTAGTGGTTCTTCTGCTATTACGGCAGCCACTTTAGCTTTCTTTTCAGGTCCGCCTCTGCCAGACCCTTTTTTCCGCTTTTGTACTTTCACTGATGTCACTCGGACAACAGTAGGTTCCTTGGACCAACAACCGGTCCTTTTGTGTCTGGACTTGCCGCACTATTGCTCAAGTCAGTCTTTGTATCCTCAACGAGGTACCGTCAAATTCTCCAGCCTCATCCCAGATTTCTGGGGTGTGGCTGTGCTTCTCTGAGCAAGGGAGGAAGGTTTTACCTTCAAGCAAACTTCTGCTTTTCTTCTTTCTTCGAGAATATCCCCGGGGATACACTTTAGCTCCACAGCCCTGTCTTTATTCTCGGCGGCCTTCTTGGGTTCGGAGGGGCCAGCAGGCTCTCTCTTACTCCTAGGCTGCCGGATTTCTCTGGCTTGGGGAGTCTTCTTGGTCCGCGTAGATGGGGTTTTTTCGACCGCCGCTACTTGGTACCGTTCATGGGTGTGGCTCAACTCTCGGAGGGCCGCTATCCGCTCCATCAGGGACTTAGGCTTCGGACCAAAGAGGGCCCAGCTTAAACCTAACTCCGGCAGGAGGGAGTTTTGGATTTTATCATCCACCAACTGGCCTTGATAGCCAGTCTTCCACATCAACTGAATGATGCTATTGAGGAAGGCGTCTATGCCTCCTTTAGCAGTGTGGGTGAGGGAGTTCCATTGGGTGACCGCATCATCCCTTGAGATGGCTTCACCAAAGGCCGCTCTGAAAGCGTCCACAAAGGAGTCCCAGCGCTTCCATCGTTCATCCAGCTTAACCGGCATCCCCGCTAGGCGGTTGGCAGAGACCTGGTCGATGGAGTTGTGGTATGCCTCATACCAACGGGTCGGAGCTTCGCCTTGCCGGATGAAGGTCTCCACTTGTTCCGCCTTGCCTTCGAACTTTTCGGGAGGGGGAGCCATGGGGTTCCTTGTCTAACACTACTTGGTTCGGGTAGTTTCGCTTATGATCGGAATATGAATGGCCACCGTGTTCTTTAGCCGACTTTTGTTGTAGGGTAACCTTTTGCTGTTGGGCGCTTGAGGAGAGTATTTATTCCTCGATGCGCAGCCAGCTAGTTCTTCCCTAATCATCCTTCTTTGAGTCTCCATCGACGGCCATCATGTTTCTCCTAATGATATTTTTTCCTATTTTTTTGACGATTATTTCCCTTATCCCCCTTATCGGCTCTGCTGTTAGGAGTCCGTCTCCATGCCATAAGCGAAGGCAAGTACTTGCTAGTTGCCTCGTCTTACCGGTTGGAGATGTGCGCGACCGCGGAACCATCAAGTTTCGGCGTGAAAACAGGGTTCCACGAGAGGATAGGGCTCGGCAAGAGGATGATATCCGACGACCGAAGTATCATCGCCAAAAGCAGAGGTATGATTTCCTGCTGAGTTTCTTTCCTGTAATTGCTCCCTTCTGACTTACAGGTAGGCAACCCACTCCTTCTGACCGGAAGTCCTGTTTGCCCGAAATGTATTTTCCGCCTATCCCACAGCTACGTCAAGAGAGCTACCGGTCGTTTTGGGCTGCCAACCCACATGCAACAAGCTCTGTGACCGTTGCTAGGGATTTCAATGAGGCTCGGCTAGCTGCAAAACAGATCCAATCGGAGTGGATGTGGGCTCGGCTAATCGTAGATCCGGAGAACAATGAACCGATAAGACAGCGATTGGCTTGGGAACGGCGAGCGGTACTCGAGAGGCAGGCTGCTCTGGCCAAGATCGAAGAACGGATAGCTCGGGATTCTCGTCCATGGCTTCTCCCGTCAAGATCTAGTCTGCAGTGTGCCCGAAATGTAACAGAGGCTCATTGGGACTGGTGTAATCTTTGAGTAGTCTCGGAAGGATGAAAGATATCGGGAATCCCTCGGGTGTGTCGGGTCGTTTATGACCTTCTGGAGCGAAACTGGGCGCTATAACCCTTGGAGCGAAACTGGGCGCTATAACCCTTGGAGCGAAACTGGGCGCTATAACCCTTGGACAGCGTCGTATACTCGGGCATCAAGTATGAGCTTCTTTCCACCTATGTGTTTGTTCAATACACTGATTATGTTATTTTGTCCAGATTTCTTTATGGGATATCGGTTGCCACTCGATTTGGAGGGGGCACCGCTGGGGGCGATAGAGAGGACATTCTTGAAGGAGGAAGAATAATCTGAAGGTGACTAGAGCCTTAAAGATTATCTGTAACGGGGGTCTTCTCTAAATAGGATAGAGTAAATAGACGGCCGTGCAAGATAGAAGTCAGGTGCAGATTAATTAAAGATTCCTATCGCTAGAACTCAATAATCTTTAAGGGCTCTGCTCTCTGGTTTTCTCGGTACTGATGAAGTCTCGGGGAAAGTGAGTCTAGGGCGAGAATGAAGTCGAGTACTTATACTCCAAAACTTTCTATTCTCCAGCTCCCGTTCTCCTCCTAAGTTCCGGTGACTCCTTTCTTGTGTAATAGAACAATACAACCGCTACTCCGCTTTCTGGGTAACCTTCCATTAGGTTCCATCTTCTAAGCGCTAGCGGGTGTTCCGGTCCACAAAGGCATTCACCCTTAGTCAAAGCTATTGATCTCCTTACCGCTTGGTTGCCACGCAATCTAAGCCAGCAGGTCAATGATCAGCTTCAGGTTGCTGTAGAGCTCTTTGCTTATTGTAGACTTCCCAGACATCACCAGCTGCTATCAGCGAGCGGTGCATGTGCGGAGGAGACAGAAGAACACCAACACTCAGAACCTAATTCTGGCTGGCCTTCTATTCATTAGCGAGGCATTGACCCGTCGGCCTATCCTCCTATGAATAGTTCTTCTTCCTAGTGCTCGAGATGTAGTTACTCTGACAGCTAGTAGCTAACTACACTGCCGGTACTTGCATACCATCGGACAACTGGCTTCTAACAATAACTCTCAGCATGTAACGGGCCACTGTGCCTACCCATGTAGACTACAGTAAAATGACTTCGTTACAGGATTCGTTGAATCCCAGTGAAGCTTTTAAGACCGTTTTAGCGCGTTCTGGGCATGCTCGGTCGATTGCTTTATGGAAGCCCTTGCAGTTGTAACATCTGATGGGCGAGTGGGTACATTTGACGCCTCCCGAACAGGACTTGCACGGGTGGTCATCAATGGTGTGATCTTCAGCACAGTACCCGCATCGGCCTGTCTCGTGGGAGCATTGTTCTTGTCTGTGCCCAAACTCAAGGCCGTTTCGGCACTGGGTGTCTTCTCGGATGTTGAAATAGGTTTCAATTGAGCATCGGCGGTCAAAAAGGAGGAGGCATTTGAGGCCCAAGGTTGTGATGGTGTACGATCCTGGCAGCGCAATGATCATCGAGGAGTGTTCTTTACCGGATCTCTTCTCCAGAGAAGTTATCCATCTTGGGATTTGGGCAAGTTCAAACTTTTCTCCATAGTTGGTTTTGATTTCAGACGCTACCAGCTGGCCTGCGTCAAGTCCATCTCCGATTGTTGTCGGAATGCCGTGTAAGAGAAATTTGGACCACCTCGAGTTGGCCCTGATGTTAATCACGTGGATTTGCAGGCCCACAAAAACGTCTTTGATGTCGTGTTTGTAGGCTAGCGCAGTCTCAGCCGAGGTATCGAGCTTTGTTTCCAGGACGATGTTGTTGTTGGTGCTTTTCCTTGCTGCAATAAAGTGGCATTTCGCATCTGGGATTCCGGCATTGACTTTTGCTCGGATTTCGGAGGGGGTTTGGTGGAAGAGGTATTGGGTGTCGCACTCCACAATGACTTCTCGGTTAACTCTCGAGAAGTCAGGTTTGAAGAGCGGGTCTGCCTTCTTTGCAGGCTTTCGCCTCTGTACCAGCTGGAAGGATTTCTGGTTAGGGTTATTAGCCCGGGCCACATTGGCAAAGGATCGTGGTTGTGGTAGTTGTGGTTGTTGTTGTGGTTGTTGTTGCTGTTGTTGCTGTTGTTGCTGTTGTTGTTCTTGTTGTTGCTGGGCCGGTTGGGCGCGGGAGGGTTGCGCTCGGGTGGGTTGAGCTCGGGTGGGTTGACCTCGGGCTCGAGGTTGGGCCCGCTGCACTACGGGCACCGCGAGAGGAGGGGGAGGTGGTGGTGATGGTGGTGGTGGTTGTTGTTATTGTTGTTGTTGTTGTTTGCTAAGGAGAGTTTGAATCTCCTCTAGTTGTTTGGTGATTTTTGCCTCAAAAGGACTTGTTGTTCCTCGATTTTCTGGACGAGTCGGTAGAGAGTTTGGGCCATTGTGTTGTGTAGTATTTTTATCTGGTCCTTTAGCAGATTGTTATCAGTGTTGAGATTATTCACACGCATGCTGTTTGGCCTTACTGCGTCAATGAGGTCTCGTTGTTCTTTCATGGCTGTGTGTTAGGCCCCTTTTATCTTTCTGGGGGATTCGTTGATGGTGGTGAGCTCGGTTTGGGGGTTCGCTTGGGAGGTCTGGGAATGAGAGTCGTCAAATCGAGGGGGGGCCAGGGTTCCTGTTGGAGGGTCCGTCGCGAAGAAGCTGGAGAGGGATGCTTGGGAGTGGGAGGGGATCCCACCAAATTTATCTGGTGTCGGGGTGTAAGGTGTATTTTTTTTCTTTCCTCTTCCGAAGTTCAGGCCGGGGGTTCCTTCGTTAGAAGTCATTTTGTTGACGTCTTGTTGTTTTCCTTTCGCTTAAAAAACAAACGCGACCGTACGCGGGGGAAGCAATATGGCTCAGCTTAGTATGGTATACCAGGGTAAGCCCAAGCGATAAAATAAACGATAATAAGAATAAAGTATTCAATAGTAGAAAAATTTTTATCGCGAGGTTTACCGAGCGTGCGGAAATGCAAGAGAGAGAACCTTGAGAAGAGAAAATGAAAGGAAGAGAAACTAGACAGAGAGCGAACACAGGGCTCTTTATATAGCAGAATAACCCTTGTCCGAGTATGACAAATACAATCGCTTAAAGAAACAGATAGAATACAACGGAACCGAATAGAAACTAATAGAATACCTATGACTCATCCCTCAACGTTTGCGACCACAATTCTCTTCACTCCATCCTAGCTTATTCCACTATGTCCCGTGACGCCATAACAGGATTTGGTGTATCTTTATATGAATAACCTTATAACAAAAAAGAATTTTTGCGCGGGTAGTGCGATTACTCGGTAACTTGACCCCGCATCCTCGCAACTTTTTTCCACAACAATGATTCTATTCTAAAGTTTGCACCCTACGTTTGCTGCTATGGATAGTAAACAAAAGAGACAGAATTTTTAAGAGACAGAAAAGAAAAGTATTTGTGAATGGACAAGCAAGGAACATGCCAGCAGCGGGAAAAGATCAACTTTCAAAGAAATTGCAAAATGGTTTGCCAATACTAATAGCGGAAAGATCATTTCACAAGCGGGTGTCAGTATCACTTTATCTGAAAGATCGGACTTATTGGTGCAGTCATTATCGGCATCAAGAGGCTATTAGCAAGATACAACGCACGGTTTACTGGCCAAACTGGACGAAGCTTTATTTGTTTGGCATATGAGATTCCAAAACTGTATCCCCATTACTGAATTGGTAGTTAAGGAACTTGAAAAGGCTCATGGGTTCTTTCTTAGAATTTATCCTGGTAATTGAAAAAATTATGGAATATTTACGGCACTAACAGCTTGATAGGTCGAGAACCACCAAAATTCTCAGAGACTTGGTTAATAGTATGGAAAAAGAGATATAATATCAAGGAAATTATTCAATATACTAGTAGGGGGGTTGGGGATGCAATCGGGAACCACTGCATTTTGGGGCCTGAACAAATGAATACAATAAAACAGTTACTTGAAGACTATTATTTGGAAGATATTTACAACTTTGACGAGCCTGGATATTATTGTAGAATGCAACCTGAAAGACGGTTATCCACCGAAGTTTTGGACGGAGAAAAGAAAGACAAACTAGGGGTTCCGGTCGGTTTAACCTGTAATAGTACAGGTTCGAATAAGCTGTGTCCTTGGATAATCAGACGAGCGGAAAACCCAAGATGATTCAAAAATATTAATTGAGATACATTGAGTGCGATATACTCAGTAATGAAACGGTTTGGCTGAAATATATTATAATGGTTGAGTATTTACGCTGGTTCGATCGCAAAATGAGAGGCCAAAAAATTGCATTACTTATGGACAATTTTTCTGCGCATACGCTAGCGGTTAAAATTATTAGTGGCTCGGAAAATTGACTACAGAATACTGTTGTTATTTGATTACCACCGAATACAACATCTGTCTGGCAGCCATTGGATCAAGGGATTATACAGGCATAGAAAGCTCATCAAAAAGGCACCAAATCCGTCAACTTGTCGGAAATATTGAAAGGGAATCAAGTGGTCCGGGTGGGGAGCGGCAATCCCTAAAGCTACCCTTTTACAAGTTATTTAATGGGCAGTAAAAGCTTGGAATTATAATCTCAAACCTTCTACCATTTTTAATTGTTTTACAAAAAGTACTGTCAAAATCTTTGGACCGAAACTATTGCAACAACCTCAAAATCTTGAAATTGTACCAGCAACTGGCAGAGTCATTGAACCGGGCCCTTAATGTGGAGGAGATAAAGAGATTAGGCCGGAGATTATTGTGATTGAAACTGTAATTCAGGAGGATATTGTTTATCTATAAGATATGAAATATTTTTTACCAGAAAATATGAATATGGATGAATTTTTAAATCCTGTACAAGAACAGATCGAGGATACTCTTGATGAGTTTGAGGTAATGAAATCCGTACTCACCTATATTGATCTATACCCTCAATAATCGATCAGGAATCAATTCTCAATCACTATCTCTCGATTAATTTCAGAGAACAGCGAATATGGGAGGAACCTGAGGAAGGTGAAGAGCCTGGGGACGAACCACTGTCATTAACACCACCAAAAATCACACATTCCGTTGCATTACACGATCTCCAACAATTAGAACTGCAATTCTTACAAGCGGATACACCAAACTTGAATATAAAAGTACAATCACAGATAGTCAATATTAAGCGGGTCCTGGAAACCAGTCGCATACTATATCAATCAAAACAACTTCAAAAGAAAATTATTGATTTCTTTTCATGTACGGCTTGGAGTATACAGTAGCTGTTGGTAGGTAGTGAGAAATTAATTTAGTAGAATGTTACATTAGTGACGTGAATGCCAACACCGTGAATGCCAACACCGTGACTGGAATGATTTTCAAAAACACAGACTGGGCACGAGAATAGAGAAAACTAACCCTAATTCTATATAGTGATAACCTCGATATAAAGATACCAATATTTGGTACCAACCGTATCACTATAACAAGAGACGGCTGTATTTCCGTTTTGAAATCGGGATTTGCAGAGTGATCAAATATACACAATCATGCTCAGATGTACATATCTCCCAGGTCAATTACCTTTTAGCCATAACCCCACCCCACAACCTCTTATTAGTTCATACAATTTTTTTTAAACCAATAAATTTATTTTCCAAAATGGGGCGCATTTCTAATTCTTAAAAGTCCCGTCAGGAAACAGTTAAGAATGGAGGCAGAGGCATGAAGAAGACAGTCAGTACAGGTAATCCAATCAAAACCCCATGGAGACCCAAGTCTACCCTGTGGTGGCTAAGAAAAAACGCTGTGAATGCACAAGTAACACTATTTATTACCTGTTATGGCGTCACGGGACGTAAGGGAATAAGCTTTGGTGGAGTGAAGAGAAGTGTGGTCGCACTCGTCGACGGATGAGTAATGGGTATTCTATTGGGTTTTATTTGGTTCCGTTGTATTCTATCTGTTTCCTTAAATGATTGTATTTGTCATATCCGGACAGGGGTTATTCGGTTATATAAAGAGGCCTGTGTTCGCTCTCTGTCTAGTTTCCTGTCCTTTCCTTTTCTCTTCACGCAACCTCTTGTATTTAAGGAATACGAATACTTTATTCCTCGATCGTTCATAGTTTACCATCTTTTGGTCTCGACGACCAAAAGGGTTTCAAGATACTTTGCTTGCTTAGAGTCTACCTCTAGGCATCCTGCCTCGGTTGTGTTCCTTGGACCTTCTCTGTTTCGTCTACGGCCCCCACGTAACACTACCACGTTCCAGAGATTTGTTATTGATAGAAATAAATGTCCATTCAATTTAAGCAATTCACACATACCCTCTTGTGGTAATGGGAGTAAAAAAACAGTAGCTGGTAATAAACTAGGCACAAATACCCCAGCAAAGATACTAGGGGTGGACTCGGATTTATTAAAAGAAGGGGGTAAATTTAAACACTTTAATATCGAATTAAATCCAATGGAACTTGAAGATACAGATTTTGAAGATATTAAGGGTGGTGTTCAAGATGCCTTATATATTGGAGAATATGATAAAGCGGAGATTGAGAGAGCGGTATCTAACTGATCCAATGTACGAGCGTTATCAGTTAGGTGTATAATATTAAATCAAGCTAATACAGACATCCCAAACATCAATAATTTTTGTCTGATTTTTTGAGATACAAATATATATTACTTCCGTTTCTTATAGCTATTCGTGACATACTTAAAGTTTTTAGCTGTAAGCATCACCCAAACGGTCACGACTATATTTAGAATCAACAGGTTCTATTTTTCATGAATTGCTAGCTCACTACTACATTCGAAAAAGATATACAACGAAGAATTGTACAATGCATATAGCAATATGCTATCAAAAGGATTGGAAGATACAAGAGAGAATAATGAAACTGGAGACAGCCTGAGTGAAGTACCTGAAAATACCAATTAGTGGCCGGAAATAAACTTGCAAATGTTATACATGTTATAAGATTAAGGGACTATGATGACCGTACAGGAGTTTTTAGCTACTGCAGGACAAAGTAAAAATACTATCATTATATTCATTTACATATACTAATTATTGGCAATGGATTTAAGAGCCGAAATGCTTGTCAAAACAATTTCTGAATATTGGAAATCTACACAAGTCTATATCATTAAAGACTTGGAATTGGAACTTCTATCTAGCTCCTTAAAGGGGATTGAACAACACAATACTCTTTCGGAAGAAATTGAGTATATCATCTACCAGTCTTTAGCAGTAGCTAAATCGACTTGGATATCATTGTGGTTGTGTCAAAAAAGAGTATACACAAGGATGGACATGAGAGACCACATTTGGTGAATTATAGGCTGGAGGTATTCTTTAAAACATATTACAGACTTTGCGTTCGAGAGGGCCGGCTCTCCAAATGCCAAGAAACAGGGTGCGAGGACCGGAGGTGCTTTTCACTTTGCGTTTGGGACTAGTAAGTGATGTCATCCTTTTTTACAATCCATTCTTTTTCACAATCTAACGTATATTACGGCGTAACCGCCCAGTACCGGGATACCGCCCAAGTAAGATATTGGCCATGCATGAATCAACTTGTATGAGGGAAAAAATTATATAATAAATGAATTGATAATGTGCATGAACAGAAGAGTGTATAAGAGTATTTTGAAAAGTAGTGACTTCTATAATATGTGTTTTGATACCTGTTATAGGGTTCCCTAACCGGCCAGTGGGATTAAACTACAGTGAGTATATCGGTCTTTTTAGTAGCGGAAATAGCCAATAAAAAGTAATAAGTAAGGTTAGAATTTTGCTAGTACTTGTTCTATATTTTTATTATTTGTATCTTATACCTCTAACTCTAAGAGCTCAGCGCAAAAGTGTGCGGTTACCCGATCATGGTCGGTTACCCGGTAAAATACGTTATTCTTTTTCACAATCTATTCTTTTTCACAACCAGCGCTGTTTATCAAGTCAAGAACACTTTTTATCAAAGGAGATTTGGTATTACCTATTGTCCTCTAAATATATAGGTGCTAACTACTTAATACAGAATCATAATCGAAACAAAACCCAAAACGAAACGCAAAACGGGTGCCGAAATGGACACCAAAACGGAACAATCGGGCGAAACGGTAGATCAGCAAAAAGAAAGCGGCAAGGCAGCGAAACGCCGAGAGAGCGGAAATGCTCCTATCTACTGGTACCGCTTTTGACCCGTATTTGGGTGGGAGTTTCACTGTCAATTTAGATGAACCTACAGCTGTCAAAAGACGAGGTGCAGCATGGGATGAATGGGAGGACAGAGCTTTGACTAAACAAGTGCTAGCGAATGATCCGATCCTGAGCAAAGCCTATGGAAGGAGAGAAGATAGATTGCAGCAGGTCTCAGATAGTTTGAAGCAGTCATTGGGGATGAATCACTCTTGGATTTCTTGCAATGGCAAAATGGAAAGGCTTGTAGGATGACGAGGGGTAAGTAATTTTTTATTTGATATATATATTACACTTATCAGTTTTTGTTGCAACTAATTTGTATATGGATTTTGCAGAATGAAGAAACCAGTTCAAGGCAGAAGACAGGTACGGTAGAGGAAGTGGATGAGTATGTTCGTAATATGACGAATGTCGTTTTACTCTATGATTCTATATCCACCAACGATGCTGTCAAGCAAAATGCAAAGGGGAAGCTTGAAGCGAGAAGAGCAAAGGGCGCTCAGATTAGGCAGGCTTCACAGCAAGGTCAAGTAAGGAAACGAGACTTAATGGAGTTGGATGTTGACAGCGATTTGGAGAGCGTGTCAGAACCACCAGTTAAAATTATTCGGGCTCCAAAAAATCAATTTCCAAAGGAAGTTGAGAGTGTAATAGGGGGTATACATGAGAAAGCTGACTAGTTTAAAATAGCCATGGAAGAAAAAGCAGAGCGAGACAAAGAGTTAGGCAACGAATTGGATAAACTTATTGAAACTACGAAAAGTACAAATGAAACGATGGAACGTCTTATGAATGTAATTATTCAAGGTGCGATGAAAAATCAATGAAAGTACTCCTCTAATATAGGGGGATCGCATAATTCTACATCTTCGGCAAAGGTTGCAAAGTGCCGGGGAATTTGGGGACGGTGGAGGCAGACATGAGCATTGTGAAGCAGAACGGCTACTGGATACTGGAGGCCGATAGGAGATAGAAGTACTCTCTGTGAGCGTTTGAAATCCAAAGCAGTGAATATCTGTAATATTTCCTTGAAGCATCATTTGAAAACGATTCGGACCTTTGACATAGATCTATTCCAGAGCTGTTCGGCTTCTGTAATTGCTGCCCCTTGGAATGGTGTTATCAAATACTCGCTGATACCATATGCTGGATCTCCGTAGATCTGAAGGCTTGTCCCATCATTTCATGGATCGGTTGGTACAGT
>VOVZ01000050.1:446561-459848 GCA_008079325.1 Morchella conica | reverse complement strand
AAAAAGTAAAAGAGCACGCGCCGTGCATCCAGGATAACCTCGACACCCCACGCCGCAGAGCCTCACGCAACAACCAACACACACAACTGGTCAACCAGTTGGGTGAAAAAAGCAATTCCCAATCCGCTCACCAACCACCGAACAAACACCACACCACCAACATCGTGAGCTGTGAAGTGTTGCTCTAGGTATCGATTGCATGCGGCCGCGTAGGGATGGAGCTGGTGACGGTTTCTAGGTAAGATATTACATCTTCCTGCGTGAAGAGGCCAAAGAAGCTAGTGGAGAGGTTCGGGTGTTGGTGTTCGTATTGGTGCTGGTGCTGTGTTGTAGCGTAACTAACAAGTTAGTTCATGTCAAACCTAGCGTAGTTGAGTAGCAAGCGCTAGATCGACCTGAGTGGGCTCGGAGAAAGACGAATGGGGTGTGGATAGAGACTGGGTGGCGGTCTGCATCGTGGGTTTAGTGATTGGAGGAGTAGCGTGGGTACTGGAGCGGAAATGGCAGAGACAGGTTCAGGACTTAAGACATTATTATTGTATGTTTTGATCTTTTCTTGCCCCAGTTTTTATGAGAGTTGTAGTTTTCTTGGACATGACATGGCTAACAGCGAGGTAGTATAATCCTCTATTGAACACACGTCCATCCCCCTGGAAGATCTTGAACGATCGAGGATAATACCTGAACTGCTTCTAGCAACAGAATGGCAAAAGGCCGTAGGCGGAGTGGTCGATACGAACCTCTGTTCTCACATGTCGTTTTTCATTTGCTTGGTATAGTATCCACTGATTGATAGAGGTGAAGCTTATACTTTATTTTTCCAAGCCAACCATCTGATAAATCCAGAGATGACGCGAAACCTAGAATTTGCGATGCTGTTGTATGGTCCAAACCCTTCCATTTTTCTCTCGGAAGCATCAGCGGAAGGCTTCGTATTTTTAAAACCTTTTTCGGTATCAATCTTGAATTTATGCGATCAGGCACCTTCAAGCCTGGCAGGAGGCTGCTTCTAATTGAATAGTTCCGGGATCTTATTACTGGAGAACCTGACGATGGGGGAATAAACTCCTCAAGTTCCTACCCCGCCACATTTCCTCATGCTGCCACCACATCATCAGGGCTCATATCAAGGCGAGGAATACAGTAGTAGTTTTTTTAAAACAGTCACGGGCCTCGGGATAGTAATGCTTCACCTACCTTTGAAATAGTTGTGGGTTTCAAAAAATATTCTCACTTGCGGTTCGTGCGGACTTCGTCAAGGAGGAATCCCAACCCTACTTGCGGCTCTGCCCATGCGTGGCTGACAGAAGCAACGAACCTCAACTTTACGTCTACAAGGACGGAATGAAATCAACAGCGAAAGCAGCAATAAAGGGTAAGCGGAAGAGTTTCTTTTTGCCTAGATACGCGGTGGAAGAAGCTAACAACTCTTTGTAGGAGCTGGCATTATCTGAGCGCCTTGCTGGAACCTCTGATCGCGTGTGTTAGTGAATATGTGGGAGGATAATTGCTTGCTTCAACTCTTTGATTTGTGGGCAATAATGCGATATTTTTGTGCTCAAAGGTGGTAGATAATGAATCCAAATGGGCCATATCATTCCGCGCCCCGGTTGAGCACTTAGTCGCAGAGACAACGTGCCGCTGACCTGCCGCCGATTAGGATCATAGTTCGACCCAAACGAAGCAAGGTATACTGTCTATCGGTCTATATCAGAAACCTATCGACTTTTACTAGGGCAACATTTCAGAAGTTAATTATAATTATTCGAACTGGCTCTTCTCAGAACTCGTCAGTTCATGGTTCATGCTTGCCTACTGTTGGCAGAATATATCACAGAAGAGATATAGATGGTAACTACCCGGGAGAAATTGTATATGTTGACCGCAGAAAGAGTGAGAGTAGCTATGAGGCAGGATGGAGGGATATCTAGGTATGTCAGGCCGACAGACGCGTATGAAAGCATGGAGTTGAAGTCGATTCTACATAGTGAATGTCCAGGGTGCGAGAAATCGCTGGAGCATTAACCAATCAGAGAGCGAATTGTAGCACGGGCTGATCTTAGTTAATGACATTTCATGTGTATCTGTTTAGTAATGATGTCTTGACCGCCGAAGATCACGCTTTTGTGTCATTAGGAGGAAAATGCTGCCAGGTTCTATCTAACAAAACTGATCTGATCCGCTGACCAAGACGTTGATGTGGTGAAGGGCACGCCATATCAAACAGAATGGTGGGCGGAGCGACCCCTTGGCCAAATGGGCTTCTTGATGGGTTAGTGACCCAGTGATCAAGAGGAAATTTCCTATGTAACGTGTTTGATCGAGTACCGAGAATTAGGTCTTATGTCAACAGAACTAAAATCTCCTGACAAATTCTGGAGGCGAAAAGGCTCAACATTAATCACAACCAAAGTTGTATGGTAATGTCCCAAATCGCAGTCTGACACGGTACGAAGTCAAAGCGTTATGCTTTACGCTTGATAATGTTTCCCTCCCGCGGATTTGTCACTTAGTTCAGATACCTCGAAGTGCCTATGTCTCATGCCTCGAGGTTATGGCCCCAGCGGATCGTCCCCATATTTCGATTCGCCGAAATAGTATTTTCTTAGAATACATGATTGACTACACCTCGAGTAACTCAAGGTTATCAAATTTATTTTCATCGGGCATGCTTGCCTCGTTGACCCCCATGCATTGAGCCCCTCCAGTCATTGCCCCTGTGGACCAAAACGAAATACATTTTTTATATTTGGAACTGAAAGATTATAGTACACTACACCCGGACATGTCAATAACTTTGAAGCTGGTGTACTCGATGATAGATCATTGAAGTAGAGAGTTATTATGCGAGCTCCTTTAATGGGGCAACCTATACATCATACCATGGCCATTTTGAAGGGATCACCGTATGCCAGCAATTTCAAGGAATTGTGCACGTACTTGACCAAATTAACGCCTTGGTCATTGGATCAGCACAGAACCTAGCCATCATCTGCTCAGCTTATATATGACACAGATACATCTACCTAATGTTATATCAGTGCCTTTCAGCATTCCTTCCTACCGTTAACTCTTTGCCGTATAGCCCCGGGCGATTGTCGAGAAACTGCTTTGATGTCTAGGTTTCAAGCTTTATACTATTCGCGTCGTTCCTTTTATGATTGGCAGCTAGGATACATGTAGGAGCCAGCCATTCAATAAAACTGAGGAGATGTTAGCTTACCTTTTATGTCCCTGGGCAATCCGTCTCCTCTTAAGAAACAGTCTGCTATGAAACCGCTGCGTTAATTTCGGTCTTTCAGAAATGTCCATGTCTCTGTCAAAAGAGAAATACATGTCTTTCATCCAACTGTGGTAGTCGTCCCTACCGTTATTTAAATTTAATCAAGCCTCACGAAATCACCACAGTCTTCACCAGAGTGACCACAGGCTCGGTTTCTTCGAACTATAGTATTAGTGTGCATCATAGAGTATCATCCAGGTCTCCCCGAGCCGTTCCCAGAAAAATGTTATTTTTCGGTGAAAAGATTTTACTTCTAGAGTTGTTGCCTGACGGCGCGCCAAGACCAAACTATCCGCCAATAACCCAAAGCGGCAGGTTCCGTGCGGGGAAATCGTATGACATCCCGACCGAGTGGTGAGGCCGTGTTACCTGCGGGGGAAGATAACATTTACACCCTATCTCTCTATCTACCATCGATATATATCATTTGCTGGAACTCGCGAAGGACCACTCCTTCGGCAGAGAGTTCACATCCCGCCTGGTAGCGGCCCCAAACACCTGGTATCGGTTTAGCACATTGTCAGACATCAGCCTTGAAGGTGACAAACATTGTCGGTCTAACAAAGAACCTGTTTCTTCAACTAATAGTGCATGCTGATGTTTAGCCGAGCCGGGAAGATTTCTTAGCCCGCAATATTCCATATTCACCCACCGATCCGGCGTGCTCGGCAGATGTCTAACACCAGAATAGACAGGACAACATGTAAAGTTCGCACCCCAGCGAGAAAGATGCATTCGAACAGAAACCTAATTTATTTGCGGGTTCTCAGGGCTACGTTGGTCCGAGGCGGATCTTTGTAAGTGACGTAAGTAACATTTACCTGACTTGATCAAGGCGGGGCTTCTTGGGAAGGGGACAGTGAAGCATCACTACCTTGTGTATTATTATCAACCTCTGAGATATATCGGAGCGTCTGAGGTTCACCCCAACCTGTTATGGGTTTTAGAAACTGCGATGTATAATGAGAGCCTCACAAGCCCGTCATATTGTCCACACAGACAGGATAGATGCAATACCAATAGAGGGGGAGGGTTGTCCGATTGCTGTACTATGAACATTTTTCTCTGCAAGTAATGCTTAAGACCCCAGCTTCTCATCAGACGCTACCCTTTTTCCCTGGAAAAACCAGGGACAAAGGATAAATAGCTGGCGTAAGTCAATACAGTACCTTTTGTATGAAACGAGTGATAATGCCTGATACCTATCCCTTCATAGGACTAAGAACTAAATTAAAAAGAAAGCTGTCCAGTCCGAGGTGGTTTACTAATGCCTAAACCTAGCAATATTGCTTCTCACAATCCCTTCTTTTCTTTGAAACCCCCAGCACAAAACTAAGCAAAGATGATTTCCGATTCTTAAGCTTACAGTGCATACTTACCATAAGACATGGACTGTCAGGGAGAGAAACAAGGCTTCTTACAGCGGATTATCCACATATGACATGGGAGGATGGTAGCAAATTGGCGCTTGTGGCCCGGCCCTGGGATCCCTATTCTTTGCGAGAAAATGTATTTATCAAATATCTTGATAGAACTGGGCCATGGGGGAACTCATGTTTGGTCCTGGAAGCAATAAAAAGATAAAAAAAACAGATAAAATGCTAGTGGCGTTTGAGTTTTCGTTAGTGAGTGGCACGAGACCAGCCAAGGTACATCTTCGAGAGCAAGACCCAGTTACAACATGGTCTAGGATTTTAATATAAGCTTGGGAGAGGGATAAAAATTTAAATGAACTTTATCACACAAAAGAACAAAAGGTACTGCAGATATGGCCGGACCCATATCTACTACCCCCACCCCTGGATCGAACCGCAGACCTTCTATAGACGTTCAAAGGCCGGGCTCAACCACACGGTGTTCCGGAGGGCGAGTGTTAGCCATTAGACCACACTCGCCGGTGTGTGTTAGTGGCCCCCAGTGCTATTTGGGCGGGGCCATGTTTACTAGCGCCAAGGCCATGCCTAACCCGATCGGGGTGTATGGTGACGACGACAGTTCCTGTTCCTCAGTCGTTTCCTCCGTCGACTACAACTTTGAATCTGCGGAAGGTGTGACTGAGTTTTATAGTTTGGATATCTTATGTTACCGTGCATACTTTCTTGGCCTCACGGGGGGCCTCGGAAACGCCATATACAAAGTAGCGAACGCTCCTTTGTTTCAGCAAAGAAAGGAAACAATCCCTCTCAGTGGGTTGAGAAACAGGTTCTAGTGCCCGTCTCTGCTTTAATGCTCCCTGCTACTCACTGAAGTTCTGTTCTACCACTTCTTGCTGTAATCTTTCACCTCTCACCCCTATTGTTTTTATTCTGGTCAAGGTGGGGATACAGTTTATCGACGATAAGAGAGTTCACTGGCCAAGTCAGGAATATCCTCCGGCTAAGCTGGATATTGTCCAGATTAACGGTCCTCCTGGACCAATCGTCAAGGCAGGGATATCGCCAGATTGAGTGACATATTCCTGGGTTTACCGAGGGTACTCTATCCCGGTTGGTCAATTTTTAGTTCTGGCCGCATATATATAATCAACGCCATCTGGAGAAAGAGGTAGAGTAGTGTCGTTTAATTTATCGATGGTTCTTGATAAAGGAATCCATGTTTCTATACACTAATGGATCGAATAGCTCCCACAGGTGTCAAAGTTATTAGGACAGGTCTCGAGAGGATAGGTTTAAAGTACTCAATTGTGACCGGTTGATATTCGTAGCTAGAAGCAGTCCACTGTTAAGTGGGATCATCTGGCGATATCCTTCACTCAATTGCAACCCGGGAAGATTGTCAATCTGGAGATGTTCCATATCATAACGGAGAGGACGATCACATGGCCGAAAGGAGAAAGCAAATATAAAAACTAAGAGTGAGTAGACTTGCCACACCACATGAACCGTAACTGGGAGGCTAGAGGTTGTTTGTGAATGGGGGAACCAAAACTAGTCCATGCATATCACGATTTATCCCTTGCTCTCAAACCAAAGATAGAATCCCAAGAGTCACCCTACGAGCCAAATTAAAATCCGCAACGCCAAATCATACCACCTAGGAACTCCATAACCAAGGGCAAACCTAAACTTGTGCCAGTCCAGTGCTTTCTGATTGCAATGCCTAGACTTTCTGCGAAAGAGTTGGGCAATCATTGGCAGAAAACGTTCGCAGAAACCATGTGTCTATCAAGAGTTTGGGGGATAGGGGCGAGCTCCGGGCGAACCCCAAAAGCCAAACTTTGACAAGACAACAAAGCCCACTGAATCTTCAAGGAACTCCACAAAAACAACGCTAAAGTTGGTATAAAACCGAACCCTCGTATGAGCACCAGAAGATATTTCTCCCAGTCCCCCACAAAAAGAATAATCAAAAGATACCCAGAAATGAGTCTTGCTGGTGGTGTAGTAGATGGAGCCTACCCTTTGGGGACCTGCACGTGTGCCTGTACTTCCATAGCAGCCATATATCTAGACTCGCTACAGGGGGACGAAAGCTGAAGTTGGGGGAGGAACAGCTAGTTTTATAAACAGCGCGTTTGTCTTGGTGGCGGTGGGAATCTTTCTCCGTCCCTCGAGCGATAGAAAAGCGTAGACTTGGGAGTCGGTGAAGAGTTTGAGGGAGTCACTGGAGGGGTCAGTAAGTTGTCAGTACGCGGGGGCGTGTAGGTGTACGTTTGCATGACTAGTGGCGGATAATAAGTCTCATTCTGGGCTGTCATGACTGCTGGACGATCATTTGCAACGCCGGGAGCGTAGGTTAGCTATCGTTTCAAAATATAACTCGTTCTAGGGCCTTTGCAGTATCTTCGTGACAGTGTTGAGGGGCAGGGCACGGATATCTTGTGCTTTTGTGAAATAAGGTGCCAGCACTCCCAGCCCAAAGTTACAGACTCTAGTCACCGCCTCCGCGGCTAATTGACGAGAACTCCGCACGGTAACATTGCGCTCCATTACATTACCATGATAGCATCCTCGTACCCCACCAGCTACTGATCAAGGCGATTGAAGTTGCGCTGAGCCCCGGACGCGGACGGATATCGTGCAAAAAGAAGAGTAAGGCTATCTTTAGTTTACGTGAAGCCGACTGAAATGAGTCCACACCCATCTGCATAGAGAATGGAGAGTTAGATCCCACCGGTTGCACTGCCACTTCTGAGAATATAATAATGTGTGGGGATACTGCGTATCACCTGAAAAAAGACCTTGTAAATCTCCGCAGGTCGTGCGCTTGAGGCGGCCTCCTTAAATAGTGGTAACAGACACTGGGCGCTACTGATCTTGCTGTCGCTATAACAAGCGTGAGTATGGGGGATATGAGTAGTATCCGATCGATTAACAATAAAAAATATTTACATGTAGAGCGTAAAGTCGTATACACTGCCTGTGTTAGCGTATAGCGCGTCAAGAATAACTATTAGGAATTTTGTGATCAGGGAGGTCGGACGGTGTCCAAGAAAAGGGCAGGAACATGCTCATGACAGCTTAGTCTGGCGAGCATACGTTTAGTTACAAGAGTTTGCGCCATTTGTTTGTTATGAAAAGGAATTCGAGACAAGCTCGATGTCTGCACTGCGGGGTACGTAAGGCCTTCCGGATCGGAACTTGCCGGAGATTGACATCTGTGGCGGCGGAAGAACATCTGCTTACGTGGCATCTTGAACAACCCCATCTTCAGCGTCCCTCCCCACTTCTCTCCTGTTTCCTTCTTAACCTCTCTATTCCACATGATACACTTTCGAACGGTTTTATTCAGAGCATCTTTGCTCGTCGCAGAGGAGACAACTAAGTACAGGCAGCGGATCATCGAGTGAAACACAAAAGAGACGACAAAGCAATCCTTCACAACGTCCCACAGACCATATCGATCATCCGGAGCCTCGTTGTCTAGTAGTACGGATGATGCCTGCCATGCCTGACCTTTTGGCAGAGGCGTCGATGGGCGTGAGTATACATTTCCTCCCTGTCGAAAAACCCCTTGAAGCACTTAAAGCAGTGGTACGGATACGGAGGAGGACGGTCTTTGTCATTGTATGGTTCTCTTCTAGTCGTGAGAGGGCGCTTGTCATCTATCTTTTTCTCGGCAATGCGGAGATGAACTCTTGACGGATAGAGTTGACCAGAAGGAGGTATATGACCATCTGAGTTGTAAGTCAATGATTGCTATGATCGCCTGCGCTAGTTTGTCTAGATGCTCACCTGCGCGTCTAGGCTCTTGGTATCTTGTAAAGGTTCTCTGTGAAAACGCCGGCTCAGCAGAGGAGGCGGTGACGTTCCTTTCGCGGCTAAGTGAATTTTCGTTGGCCCTCCCGTGGAATCTTCCACCGATATCGCTATCTCTAGGAGAGTTGACCGCTGTGAAGTAGAGGTCAGCACGTTGTGTCTACGTCCTAGGAAAGAGGGAGGGAACAGACAACTTTGGTCGGCCAGGTTCTCAGTGCCAGACCTTCTGTTGGTACCTCCATAAAATAAGCCCTGACGAATTGAGCTTTGACTTTGCTCTGTTGCGGCGATCTTCATTCTTCTGGGTTCGTTGCGCGGCGCGATAGGCGTGCGGTCACCAGTGGTGAGCGCTACCGATGATTAGCCAACTTTCCGTAACGGTGAAGCAATTATGGTAAACTACCTGGGTTCGGATCCATCCCAGCGTCGAGGCGGTGCCTTTGGACAAACAGCTTGGCTATCGACGGGTCTTCAACATAGGGAACGCCGGTTCTGACTAGGATACAGTCAACAATCTATTTACTCCTCGTTCAGTGGTCTCAGATGAACCGACCACTTTCCTGGGCGACCTGCACAATTCGTTCAGCAACAAGTTCGAGAATAGCATACTCCCTCGGGCACCTTACACGTCTTTTGCCGTACTCACGCACTCTGGCGTCGAGCCTAACGTTGATATCCATGGTGACGATGTGAAACCCACAAGCTCACTGTTCGTTGGTTGAGGTTGAAGGAGTAGAGAGGGGTGATGGGCAGAAACGGCCACTAAATGGGCAGTGGGGTTGTTCCTATGTTCACTGGCACAGGAGGGTGGCTTTTGAGAGCCCCCTTATAGAATGTGGAACTCATGCATGACGTGTATACCATTTTCATGATTAAAACCCCGGACCATATTTTATCACCAGTTGGCAGCTGACGGGCATGGGTGAAATTACTTGAGGTTAGAGATTTGACATTATCCTCTTTGACCAGGCTGAACTACAAACTCGACCAAATTGGCATTCTTTGATATCTGGATCAGTTGAAACGGATTTTGTTGATATGGATCGGTGGCTAAAGATCGGCAGTGCACACCATACCCATCACCAGGGCAACGCGGCAACCTACTGTATCTCTTAGTGGCTAATGCAGGTAGATGCACCCGGCAACTCGAGCGGTGCCTTTGATCAAAGTGTAAAATTTACTCTGCGAAATTGATTTTAAAGTGACCGCTATGCTAGAGAGACATGACATATAGACATGGGGCATTGCCGAGGTCTGATGCTTATGTCGCTCTCCCCTGCTAAGCAAGGCTTGAACGCTATTTACCAGGAAGGTGTTTGGGCCCCCTGTAGATGTTACCAGGTGTTTTTTTCACATATTGCTTGGGATCTGCTTCTGGTAGTTTCAATTCTGATATTTTTCTCTCACATTCGCTACGGCCTGTATACGCATTGCAACGTCACGCATGAAGGGGCGGTCCATGTTAACTGTTGAGGAAGTTGATTCATGTAGTAAAACCGGAGGTGTGCGAACGCGCCATCTCGGAGTTCTTCACGCCGGCCTACTGCTTTTTTATATTCATCAACTCTGGCTGGACTATTGTTCCATAAGAAATACTTGGATCTGAAATGACTATGTAATCACTGATAGAGCACGTCTGGTTAGACATCTCATCAGCTCGCAGTGAGCTTTCAGCTCGTGGGTCGACGTCTGGTGCAGCAGGTCAAAATGAGAAACAAATCAAAATATCAGACCAGAATAAGCCAAGGGTCACTATCGAATTGTAATCTCCATGGAATGAGCTCCTTCTGTATGATACACGATGTCATCCTGGGTGGAAAAAAGAACTTAGGGCCAACCTTGTTGGTGGCTCGGCAGCCCAAGCGAATCCCGAACCATTTTTCCTGGATTTTCCCTTCAGCGTCCAGGTTGCACAAGCGTCAGGGTGGATTTATGTGTCGTTTTTAAATGCACAGAGTACATAGTTTGCACTGCATAGCTCACCCAATCTCCGAGATTAAAGAATATAACAGAACAGGATCGGACACCTGTCACATTGATTAATCCAGGAGGGAGGGGATGAACTCTAGTCGCGAGTAGAGCCTCGGGACTAAGTCGCTTGTTTCGGCGGTGGAGAAACAACTTTTATGAAGATTTTTGTTTCCATCCAGAGCTGTAGATAGTTCTCTTTCTGGTTTTTCTTTTGAAAATTCCGGGTCGGTGTTGTGGTGGTAATAAAGTTAGAAATTATCTTATTACAATTTAGTTACGGCAAATGTAGCTGCAATGAGTTATTAGGGAATCTGTGCGTTAATAAAATCCTGAAACATATTGCGTGCTCTTTGCTGCTACCACGGACTATCAGAATTTGTTCATGCCCGAGCTCATAAAGGGCGAGATTTAAATAAGGGCCACATTCTTCGCCCAAAGAGTTACCGCAGAGATGAGCTGGGCTCGGTATTGAAAGTCGTATGTAATAGTGATACATACTATAGATCATTTTTATATCCGAGAGGAGAGACATCGTATTCATGTCTGCCTTCAATGCGTACGCATCTTGTATTTCCCCTCCGGCCCCAGGCCTCTGGCATATTTGGATTACATAGCTTTGATACTTGAACAGTAATAAGTAGAAAGGAGGTTATTGTATATATGGACCAACGGATATACATGGTAAATGGCAAAGCAGAGTACAGAAATATACAATATAACCAATCCCCAATCCCCAATCCCCTCCTTGACGTAAAGAGACTGCGGCCCGTTCATTCGTTGCAATTGCTTAGAGACACATAGGGAAAATAAAAAAACTGGAATACAGTAATTTCTAGTGAAAGCTACCTGGAACGCTGACCATGACCTGGCAAAAACAACCAGAAGGAAAAAAACGAACACAATAGTACCTGTGATGAAAGCACTGTTCAGGACCACCAATTACAAATCCCCTCCCCCGTAAGACAGTCAAACCACAATCTTCTTCATACCCATCTTGCAGGTCTCCTGATGCTTCAAAAACCTGGAAAGCAGGATATACTCGGATCCGCAATTGCAAGGCTTTGCTTCAGCGTGGTGGCGCGGGTTCTTCTTCTTGAGATGGCACGTACATGCTTTCTTGCGACGGCCGCTCGGGTTACTCTCACGTTTTCATTGACAGGGCCCTGGCCCCGGCTTTTGTTGTTGTTCGTGTTGCTTGCGGGAGGTTCTTTCTTCGCGGTGCGGGATAGCGGGAGGGCTCGCGGGTGAATGCCTTTTCGTGGAGCGGGAACAGCGGCCTCCTTTTTCGCTTTGCTTGCTTTGCTGGGGAGTGTCTTTTGCCCCTGTTGGCCTGCGATGGTGTTGTTCACCTTTTCTGTATCGTCGGTGTTGCTTTCGTGGTTGTTGTTGATAGGGGCCTCTCTCGCGGCACTAATATCGGTTTGGTTATGATCTTCTAGAATTCTCCCTTTTTGATGATAGTTAGCATATGGCTGTTATATGCAAAGAGTGCTCAGTGTAGAGCTTACCTGTTGGGGTTGATTTGGGACCACCCTTCGTAACCGGAGGTGAATCGGGTGGATCATGTGGTGATAAATCACTGTTTTCAAAAGGTGCTTGCTCTCCCTGGGCTTTCTCGAGCCTCTTATGAAGAACTGAGGTAAATATCTCTTGTTCGACACCGTAAGAATAGTAGTACTCTTCTGTGGTTAAGCTCTGGCCCGGACGAGGTTTCGTGTTTGGGACCCATTGACGTGCCCATGGTTTGTTGTGCTTGATGCTGATTCGTGCGAGCCTAGCACTCAGTTCCATGGAGAACCTCGCACGAGCGGAGGAGTCAGAATGATTGATGTGCTGTCTAATCGGGCGTTTCGATACCAAGTTGACTGGGTTCCCGGGCGGACCCTTTTGACCTGTTGCGTATTAGGATTGGAAAAGGCCACTTGTTGTTCGTGGATGCACTTACCTGTATGATCGGCGGGGCTGTGGTATTCTATATCCATGTTTTCTTGCAAAGGAATAATCTCGACACAATCAACAGAAATCTAGGGCGGGGTGGAGGAAAAATATTTTTTTCGATGATTTAGACGAGGATTTGCGACTGGCCCATTGAATGGTTGACTCATGCACTCGCTACCACTCCGAGCAAAAACACACCCCTGCCACAATCACGTCACTTTTGCGACCTTTTATTCAGGTTTACTGCCTGTTCTTACTCCCTGTGCTTTGTGTTAGACCAGGACTCATGAATAGTGGTTCTTTTCCTATCGTACCTTGTGGAGCGGAATGGACCTTATAAAGCAGGGACAAACGGCCTCCATCATAGTAACTTTGAGATTAAAGAAGCGCAGATGTGAGATTTGAGGTGACCAGATAATACCCAGAACATCGTGGGAACTTGCCTCATTTTTCTATCCTGTCAGAACCCACGTAAAATGAGAGGCTTACTTATGTTGATGCATGGAAATTACCATATACAAAAGCCCGACAGAGGATGACATCTCAGGAGATGCTAATTCGGAAGCGTAGCAAATGCAACAACACTGGTAAAGCATCATTCTAAAAGTGCAAGTGCATGATAATATTTCTGAGCGGAAACAAACAGGTACTGATGAGAGGGCAGACAATGTGCTGTGTTCTTGGGTGCATATGGTCTAAAGGTTAGGAGAGAGAAATGAATGTACCAAAGGGCGTTGGCATAGCAGAGGTTGTGGAATGAGAGAGAGTGGAAAGAAACACAGAGGAGAGTACAAAGAAGTGAGATTTGGTTATTCAAAAGCGCGCGGCAAGTCGCAGTAAATTGGTCTAAGTTAATCTAGGCTAGCACCTCCATCACCCCCCCCCCCCCCCCCCCAC
>VOVZ01000050.1:418239-437386 GCA_008079325.1 Morchella conica | reverse complement strand
CCCCCCCCCCCCCCCCCTCCCTAGACCTGGCGGCGCAAGTCATCCGGCTGCATATTTCCATGATTGTGGTCCTGGTTCTCTCCTCTTTGAGGGTAGGCAAATGATGTATTCTCGATGCTTTTCACAAAATATCATATCCACGTGGCGCCTATGTCCATGCCAAGCTCGGTTCCTCCCGGGCCACCACACTAACGCTGCATGTCGGATCACATATATGTGTCTTCAGCCACATCCTGCCTCCAAATGACGCCTCAATGCTGGTGAAAGTGCAATCCCCTCTGTTCCGCTGCTGCGGCTCGGCAATAATGTGGGTGGGATGGGAATATCTACCTTCGTGTGTGTGTAGATTATGTCTCATGTATGTTAAAGAAATATAATTAAAATTGACCAAGTTGTGTGCTCTCTCTATATACATGAAAACCTTGACACCATGCTCAATGAGGGTTGTGGGGTGCGATATTGGGAGAGAAGACGGGAAGGCTGATCAGAAAAGAATGGCTCCAGACGTTCTGCTTTGCTTGAACCCCCTTCTGCGGCAGCACGCGTTTACGGATTTCTCAGCCAGTTTTCCTCCTTTCCCATCCTCGCCCTTTACACCACTGTTTCGAACACTGCTAGTCCCTGACCGAAGAGATAGAGTAGGGGGTTTCCCACTCACTAGGTCTCCCACTCCTTCTGATCCCCCTTCCCCTCCACTTTCGTCATCCAAGAGACGCACTCAGGAGCACTCTGCCTAGCGTCGGACCATTCCCGAGACGCTCAGGACCCGCCATGATCTCCACTCTGTCTCGTGAAAGAGGCGCCCCACCAGCCCAAAATAACATTTCTCTCTCCCGCCATCTGGCCCACGGCATCATGCTCGACCATGAATCGATGCCCCTCTCCCTCCTGTCATCTGAGGCCGCATCATCCTCAACGCTTAACCGATGCCCCTCTTCCTCCTGTCAACTGAGGCATGGCATCATCTTCAACCCTGAACCAATGCCCCTCTCTCTCCTGTCATCTGAGGTGGCATCATCGTCAACGCTTAACCGATGCCCCTCTTCCTCCTGTCAACTGAGGCATGGCATCATCCTCAACATTGAACCGATGCCCCTCTCCCTCCTGTCATCTGAGGTGGCATCATCTTCGACGCTTAACCGATGCCCCTCTCCCTCTGCTCCTACCTCATCGGTGGCATAAAACATCATCTTCCTTAGAGATGTTCTCCCGGTGCCCCCCTTTCACCCTCTCAGCATCGTTCTGACCAACAAACCAATTTCGAACGAGAGCGTCATCAGCAAAGACCCCATCAGTATCGTTCTGACCAACAAACCAATTAAACGAGGGTGTCACAGCAAAGACCCCAACAGAATCGTTCTGATCAACAAACCAAATAATGTGTCCAAGACACCCGCAACGCTGCATCAGAATCGTTCTCGTCAACAAACACCGCCTCATTTCATGGGGAGAGCAGCCGACTACCGTTGAAGATGCCTCCAACATCAGTCCTCATCTTCATAGGGTGAGGGACCTGGTGCTGTAGAGGCATCTTCTCCAGAACGGTGGGGGGGTGGGAAAGGAGGATATAATCCGTCGGATCCCCCCCTGCCCGCTTTGGGCTTGAGGTAAAATATTGATCCATTTCATTTATCTCATCTGTTTTTTTCTTTTAATTGTTTCCTGTGCAATTGCAATGCGAAGTCTTTTTTCGTTGTGGTTGATTGTTGTTTGAGTTGTTCGGTTTTATTCTCTGTGCTAATCATTTGTCTCAATTTAGGTTGGGGCCCTGTCAAACTTTCGACCATCTCATGGGGCCTGGCCGGTAGTGGGCGTAAAACCCGAGACACCTCCCTGTCTACTCGAAAATTGTATTTTTTCGTCGGTGTGTGAATCGATCAATCCATCGTTTATAGGTTATTAGCTATCGCTTACTAACGTATTCTTTTTGAAATTGTAGCAACATGCGGTGTGTGCCCCTTCTGGAGAAGAGTCGCATCAAGATCCTTAATGATCTGCCTGGGGGTACAGGAGGTCCAAAAATGTCTATTGGTGTGCGGCCTCCAACGCATCAACTGTTGGTTGCGGGAGAGAAGGATGTCTGGTTAGTGGATCCCATCCGTTACGTGTGTTTCCTCTTGCTCTATCCTGCCGTTAACCAGTATATTTAGTATTGGGTGTCACTCATGTTGCCCTGAGTGAATCCTGGGACCCTCGGAGCTTCGGTAGGCCTGATGTTGGTGGTCACGATCATAGGGCCACGGCTCCAGTCTCAACAACCAGTCGTGCTGGGAGGCTTGACAATTGGCAAGTTTACTTTCCTTCAGGTTATCTTACACAATACTAACGGGTGCGTGGTTAAATCAATTTAGATGCTGTTGCGGACAACATGCGGATCATTGTGGACGGCATCCGTTCCCTTTCATCGGGTGTGCGAGTGTACGGCCTCCATCCCTTTCGACTAGGCCGGTGTACGGCATCCGATCCTTTCTATGGGCTCGGTTGTACGGCATCCGGTCCTTTCTATCGGGTGGGTGTACGGCCTCCATCCATTTCGACTGGGCCGGTGTACGGCATCCGATCCTTTCTATGGGCTCGGTTGTACGGCATCCGCTCCTTTCTATCGGGTGGGTGTACGGCATCCGTTCCCATTCATAGGGTCGGCCTGCCAGGGCCCGGAGAACTGTGGTGGTTCTGGAATTGGAACCATATAGGTATTTTTCTCTCATTTCTGGCCATATGCAAAGTGCTAATTAATTCGAGTTGGATAAGGGGTATATTCACATGCCACCTTTTCCTTGTGGGCGGCGTCCGTTCCTTTCGCATGGTCATGAGTGCGAGGCTCCAAATGGCTGTTGCCTGCCCTCGTCTAGGAAGAGTAATCCTTTCAGAGGTGGCGCTCGTCGGAGGCAGTGAAACCGCTACAAGGACAACGGCTCCTTCCTGTGCTTAGGGCCTTTGTGAGATTCCTCAGGTACTGAAATCTCGAAGGAGGTTTTCGGATAATACCAGGTGTGAGCCTGGTATATCTTATGTATTTTCTTTATTTCCTTATTTTATTTATTATTTTTAAATAAAAGTAAAAGTTGATAATCCAGCTCAATCTTTGTGGTTTTGTCCATGTCTTACTGTGACAGTAGTATTAGAGGGTTGTGGCAATGTATTCGCCATGGCAGTCAGGGTAAGACTACAGAAGAGTCTTCGGACTTCCGGGTTTCTGTGGTATCGATGAGGATATAAATCACTCTGTAAAAAAGAAGTAAGCTATGAGTGACGCGTATCTTGGAGTGTAATATGATCTTTGATTTGTGATGATTGTCAAGCCATTTTCCGGAATATTCCTTCCTGTGTTTTCAACCGTCTGGAGCCCCTACGAGTCACCAGGTAGGTCATTGAAAGGCGGTAGAACTGGACTGATGGAGTTACGCAGTCCGTGCGGGACTGGAATCTGAAGGGCCGCAAAGGATTCTCAAGCCCGCGGCACCCTATAGGCTCCAGTAACGTTTACGTAACAGCCGTTCTCAGCAGTCATATCCAGGCATATGCAGCCGTATATACTCAGTGGCAGGTGACGACCGTCCCCCGCCGCCCCCCGCCGACCCCTGGAGCTTTATGCAGTTATATGCAGTCATTGCCAGCTAATACCTGTCTTCCGCTGCTGACAGTAAGTAACTCCCATCACTTTGATCATGAGCCGGCATTCATAATTACATTTATCTTTACAATGTTCAGGATCGAAAAGCTTACACATTTTACATCAAGTTAATTAATTCTAACCCCCCGGCGGGCATGACGGCAGTCCCTAGCCCTCTACCTTCTGGGAATCGCTGACCCGGGCCACCTCTAAAGGACAGATGACATTTGCGGTCCGTCTCAGTCGGAGGCTGAAAGACTGCCCTGTTGCAAAGTCTGAAGATCTTTTCAATGATAGGTAAGAGTGCATAGAAACTCTGGTCATGCTTGTGTATGGAGTAATCGTATGTTGGTAAATGTAGTTTCCTTTCTCTTGGTATAAAGACCTCTTATGCCTCACTGTGAGATCCATCATTGTTTGTAGTGGATCGCGCTCATGTTCCGCTCATCTCCGGATCATGGGAAACGGACTCCAGTGCCATGTTGCTCGTTGCCCTATGATTAAGTCATGAGTTATACTACTGTTCAGGTTCTTGTCAGCAATTCAGTTATTCGTTCCGGTTCCAGACACGATCTTGACGTTGGTTGCTATTTGCCAAGAATGCACATCTTATCTAATCTCTACCTGCGCCAAACCTGTGAGGCTCAACTCATGGGCTAAAGTGAATCCCTGCTCGCCAAGAGAGAGTCAATGATAGACACAGTCATACCGGGGACAGCTTACAACTCATTAGAAAGTGACGTTGAGCGGGTACATTTGCAACTGTTTGGGTGGGCCAGCGGCAACAAATATTTCAGCGGCTTCGACAAACCCTTTCCTTCCTCGGGTCTGACTTGGTTGGTGTATTCTACGTTGTTAATAGGTCGTGAAAGCGGTAGGCTACAAATATTCCGATTGGAGGGGGGTCTTGGAGACCAGGCCAGATGCTAAACCTTTCTTTTTCTCTCACCACTCCTGAGTAGGAAGCTGACAATGGCGAAGAAACTGTGGCTAGTGGCCAATAATGATGACGAGCCTGAGTCCACAATAACATATCACATACTGTGCAATGAGTATATTGAGTAAGCAGTCAAAAGTTGGTTCGTGCCTAGGCCGAGTGAACTATTATATGAGAAATGCTAGTTCGAAAAGTGAAGTAACACCAGTGGTTTAAAGGGCTTAAATGCTGATATTGACAATTTCCAAATTAATAGGTGAGTTGAACTAGCGTCTTCTGGTGACGTCCTCCGTCCGGAACCATTATTCGTTCCATATCATTCGTTCTCCACAGAGGTTACCCGCCTAATATCTCAAGCTGAGGTCTAGTAGCGACCAACCACCCTCCATCTTCACATTTAGGCAAGACACCACAGCTTCATTCAACCTTCATCCTCGCTGGCAAAGCAAAGTAACCGTGACGATCAAGACACCTGGGACTACAGAAGACTCATCCACAACCGGTGAGATATTCCTCCTTAAGCCATCTCCAATCATCCAAGTTTTTCATCGCCTAACCTCTACCAATAACAGGGAGAATGATTCACCGTCGTGCCGTGAAGGTGGAGCGCTCTCCGACCAAGCCCATGCCCCCCCCAGGGCCCAGCATCACAAGCTCAACCGCCTCTTCATCCCCACGTATGAGCGGTTCAGGCCACGCGACAAGATCCGTTCCCCCTCAACGTACCACCGCCTCCAATCAAAGATATCCACCCGGATCACGTCCCACCGATTCAAACTATGGAAACGGTACACTGACTCCACTCCCCGGGATGGTACTACCTGCAAATGTGAGCTACAATGAGGGTAAATCTGAACCCCGTCTCTCAGTCGGACCCCCGGTATCCCTCGACCTCGCGATCAGACAACGTGTGTTCCAAAATGCTATCCTTGAATCTCAAATCCATGGAATCAGGGCAACCGATACTACATTTTTTCGCGGTGCCACACAAGGGCAGCTACACGGCGGGGGATACGCTTCTCCCCCATCTAACCCAAACCAATATGCACAGCGCTATGACATCCACCCGCATCAAAACCCAGAACATGCGGGTGCGGGTAGTAGAGACAACGTCCACCATCCGGCCCCTGTTACCTCGTACCTCTGGCCTCAGGGAAACCACGTCCAACCTGTTCCAAGCACAAGGCCTGGTCACTATGGCATGCCTGTCTCTAACCTGGTCCATGGTCCTGCCGTTGCCTCACATAGAAGGCGAGGTGGACACTTGGGGAATGGGGAAGGTGCACAGATGAGGGTCAAAAAGAAGAATCTCCCGGGCGGTGCTAGCAACCACTCGACCGAAGAGACCCATAGGGGCAGCTCGAAGGTCAAAGTGGCAACCAACCCTAAACAGAAGAAGACTAGACCCTCGTCTAGGGTTCATCCTATCACAGTGAAGAGCGAACCAGTATTTGGTAGCTTCAATCCATTCGCAAATACACCGAGCATCTCGACAGCGTCTGCCTCTGCGGAGCCTGATGAGTCTGTCTCTCCACACACTATTACTGCCCCCTTATCCGTTGTTTCGCCCCAAGACCGCGTAACTTCACATGAACACGAAGGAGATCCTCCTTCCAAAATCAGCGCTTGTCCGAATGGTAACGGTAAAAGCCTCAAAAATGTCAAAGCGCTACAAACCCAGAGAAACGAGAAATTGGAACCTCAACCAGAGCTCTCTCGTGAGAATAGTGATAGATTGAAACAGGAGATTGGCGGGGAGTGTTTTGAGAGGGAGATAAAGCGGGAGGGGTCTGCCGACACTATTGACATGGAAGTTTGTTGAGATTGGGATCAATTCAGTACGACTGCATGAATCTGTTACAGGTACGTATTCCAGTCCCCCATGGTAAAACCTGTACTAAAGATACCCTCATCAACTGTTCAGGAATACTAGGGAACTGGAGTGTGCTCGTTCGAGTTCACCAACAACGTGGAGGATAGTTCTCCGAAATAACTGTTTTCTTGGGAATACATGTACCAAATTCGCAATTAAAAAAATCGTCTTTGATAGTTCTTACGCTTTTAAAGCTCAGGTGCATCTGTGGTGTTTGCCTTATGACCCCGCAGGTCATGCCTTAAAAGCGAGTATACTGCGTTCTGATGACAAAGAACAATTTAATACGAAGTACCTTTATGACTCCGGTAATCTCTAGGAAATTACGTGACCTAGAATGACCTCATTATAAGCGAATCATGGTATATCACTCGTATCCATGACGCTAAAAGGTTTTTTTTTTTTTTTTTTTTATCTCATTCGCTAAAAGGTTTCCTTTTGTCGAACTCATTAATTCATGTCGCTATGTTAGCTTTGAGTCTTTCATGTTTTCTTTAAATTATTCATAGTATCATCAATTAATTTCGAGCTCCTTGATGGAGGTTTCCAAGTGGTTAGGTTTTCCTGCCTGAAATATATATAAAGATACTTAGTCCCTTCGAACCGGTCATTTCCATTACAGGTGTTTAGATTCAGATCTTTGAATAACAGCCCAGTCTCTACTTCAAATTGCAATTGACATGCCCTCCGCTACTATGTGCATCCATGCTCCAATACGCCGTTGTTCAGAATTATATATCAGGCGTAGCAATACCGTAGGATTTGGAGCGTTGCGCCCTGGTGTTAGAAAAGATCCTGGTATGTAAAAAGCACCAAATATTTGTATATATTTGTATAACTATAGTGAATCCTTCGATTTTTGGTGAGGAAACCCTGCCAGGATCTTATTTAACACCCGGGCGCAACGCTCCAAATCTTGCGGTATTAGTCAGCCACACTCCCGAGGAACGCATTTTCTTTGTTTCTTTTTTCGCTTAACTTATTAATTACCGAGGAACGCAATTGTGACAGGCGCGATAGTATAATCCATTATCTTTAGGTCCCACTAGAGTTTGCAGCGCCAGGAAGGCTTTCAACAGCGGGATAAGCTCTCGCCGGCAATCCCGCATGGGTTCTTGGTCCTCGAGAAACCTCAAAACCTGGTGCCCGACCTAGAGAAACAATTGATTGTGCAATAGTTATATAGAAATATTCTTTTCGGTCCACCCCAAATCTAGGGTAGTAATAGTATCGCGAAAGCTGTGGGTCAGTTCGAGTTTAGGGACGGTTGATCGACGCGCAAGCCTCCGCATTGTTCGGTCTTGGCATTTTCTGTAAGAGCAAGCACAAAGGTCGGTATAAAGAGCTGTATGAAGTGATCCTGACGTGTTCGGTCATAGAACGATGAAAATGGGGCATCCCGTCCGCTCTGCCATACCCAAGCATCGTATCGCCTAGTTAGTACTGCAGTGGGTGACCATGTGGGAATCCTGGGTACCGAACTCATTTTGTTTTTGTAACAAGACGGCAACGTCTTGTCTGAGAAACTTGCCATTGGTCGTTCCACTCTTTGCGCAGATACAGGTTTTACCATCTTGTCTCGGAAACTTGCCATTCGTCATTCAATTTTTTGCGCATATAGAGAGAGCTATTAAAACAAATATGAAAAATAAACTTGCCGCATCCACCCGATCACTGATCCCTGTCGATGGGGAAAAACAAAAACAAAAGAGTTCGGTACCCAGGATTCCCACATGGTCACCCACTGCAGTACTAACTAGGCGATACGATGCTTGGGTATGGCAGAGCGGACGGGATGCCCCATTTTCATCGTTCTATGACCGAACACGTTGAATACTGGACTGATTACTCTTATATACTCGCTTTTGTCACAATGATCAACAATATTTCATAACAATGGGTTCTAGGAAATCGAAAACATGATTCATTACTGCGAATTGTCTGCTTCCAATTTGCACTCTAAAATTGGCCGTTCAATAATATTAAATCATGAGGTATGTAGACTCCGCCGAGAAAACCTAACCCGCTACGATTTCTGGGACAACGGCGAAACTGGCTCAATGACGAATCGCGAGTTTTCAGGCCACAAATGGGTTTAGAATTAAGGGGTCAGTGTGGTTTTGTTGACTCTTGATCTATTTGGCCGGTCAATTCAGCATTGAGCCAGGATCTCGATTCGCCCCGAAAAGACGGCACTACATATAAGCACTCTTCAAAGTACACCCGTGTCTTGAAAATAGGCGGACCACGCATCATAATAATCAGGCCACAACTAGACACACCACGAAACCCTGGAGTTTGTTTAAACTCGGTGTTTGCAATGGGACGAACCGGTTGAGACTTCTCTCAAAACCCCACCAACCGTATCATTAGGAGATAAAAACAAAACGAACCATTTAATCGTCACAGCGAGTGGGACTAACCAGTAAAAACCAGTTGTTACGTTACACTAATCGATAGTGATGTCATGTACTCTATATTCTCACTACGATGATCATAGGGACAAACCGGTTTCGCTTAACGGCACAACTATCCCGGTATCATTAATGTTGGAACCGGTTCTTATTACTGAACCACTAAACCATTGCAAACACTGGTTTAACTCTAAGTTGAGGAAAGTGGCAGAGTAGGTAGAGGTGGCCTAATGAGGTAGGTGAGGTATAGAGCCGCTGTAGATGAGTGGGGAAAATACCCTCTAAAGACATTGAATTCATAGGATGCTAATGGGTGAATGAGTATTATGAGGTGAATAAGTGCCACGCAATATTACAGTTTTTCTTTATTTCACTTCTTTACCACCCAATTCTGTCCTAGTTTGGACTTCATATCCATTCAATCTATGGTTGTTGAGATACTCGGGGGGAACCTTCTAGGGACCAAGCACTTAACCTCCCTGGATTAAGCTATACACGACTCTCCGCTCTCCATTCCATTGCTCGTCTTGTGGCGATCACTACAATCCGAGTAGCCTTGCAAGCTCCATTGAATGAGAAGCGACCAATGATATAGAAATTAGAAACATGTCACATAGGCGCGCCTCATGTCTTGAACGCAAGGCATACTATTTCACACATTTAGCGACCAATTTTCGTAACTTAATCACTGCACCCAGGCATGCGAACCAAAGAAATTACTTTTCCCAACCTTGCACCGGTGATCTTTGCAGATAATATTTCAACTAAGAACAAAGAAATATCTTGATTAACTGTTTGGAGTGTCGTCCCTTGTAGAAATCTCCAGCCGGATAGCTAGTACGCGTGCATTTCCGCTCCGATTCCTAAGCCACAACGTTTCGTCCTCACCTTCGAGACTTACATTTGTCTCCGTATACCGCTGATCCATCAGCAGAGTGGGATGCGCTTCCTTCAGCACTCGCGCTGTTTCCCGCACCCCCGCACGGGCGCGCATCTCCATCTCACGAAGGCCGTCGACTGGCCAGCTTTCTAGCATGGGTCCTGGCATTGTTTAAAGATTTCGATTCGGTTCTGTGGGTGTGTTACTGTGTTTGGTTTGTGAGTGGACTTTGAATTGACGGGGAGTTGTAGCACTCAGCTGCCTTTTGGCGACAGTGGGGTCTGTAGGTGTCAATTGTATGTTAGGGCCAGGGGAGAGATGAAACGAATATTATCAAATCGACTGCTGATACTGAAACAGTATGTTCAACACATTTCTTACTAAGAGAACGGTACACGGACTTAGCTATTCAAGACCAGGAGGAATCAGCACCGCATTCAGTCCGAATAAAACACTGGTATATTGGAGCCTATCCTTGAATAGATTTATCGGTTATTAGTACGGACTCCTATAGCCCCCACCGCCAGCTTCAGGTCCTTTAGGTCAATCGCGCGGCATCACGGGTCGGTAGAATCCGGTCATGGACTATCACTCGGTCCTATCATACGTCATCACTCGATTCGGACAAAGATGCAGTCTCCAATCAGTATGTTTTCTTTTTTCTTTTTTAACTAATAATGTGCACGCAGACCATAGTCTACGGCAATACCACATCCCCATAGCCACCCTGCTCACTCCTGGCTACACCCAATGAAGGGCATTCAACAAGCACGCACCCCCTCCACCGCCGTCGCTACCTAACTAAAAAGGGAGAAATGAAATGTAACCAGGCTGTCCTCTACCATTTTGTAAATACAATTTGTGTTCTGTCTCTTCCCCCGTTGCTTGTTTGGGTCACCGATCTAGTACTTTCCGCGGTACCTTTCTATCTCGTCCCTATCTTCCGGCTTCATCTTCTCCGCGTCAATAGTATACGTGTTTCCTCTCTTGACTGCCTACAGTCTCAAATCGTGCATAGGTGGTGACTCCCGCAGTGTAACAGGACTTTACAGAGGAACTGCTGACTCACGAGTAATGTATATCACACTTGATCATACCCGTGCTTTCGGTACAACTGTGTGATCTCCTCATGAGCCGGCTCTACCTGCACGCTAAAATGAAGACCTTTAAAATAGTTAATATGGTGTCAATTCAAAGAGTACAACTCATTTTAACCTTTTACACCCCCGATAGGCGTAGGTGTGAATAGTGAGTGAAGATTGAACTCCCCCCTTGGATACGCAGTCTAGGGGAGACTCAACAGGAAACCGATGAATTAGCTAGAGACTAGCGACGTAGTGCGATTACCAGGTTGAAGAGAGCGGCAACTTCTCAGGCCCAAATCAGAGAACCAAGTTCATTTAACTGTTTATATCCTTCAGAAGGAGAGCTTAAGCTTTGGGCGAATTTCATACGTCATTAACTGGGTGCTCTGTATATATGGTGGGATGTAGTAAAAGCGAATCGAGATGCAAGTAGAGTGAGGTCAATAAAGGTCATGACATATATCACCAGCGAGTCCACTCCTTAAAATCTAGTTGCATTGGTGAAACCACTCAAGAACCCAGGAAGTAGTATGATCTCTGGGCAGATGATTGCTGCCAATGACTCGACAGTTACGACCGCTGATACTGTTTTCAAAAACAGCGATGGAACAAAGCCCAGGGAATTAAATCTCTATTGGCTTTGAAACGAGCAAAAACATCAAAAGATTGTATTTACCCTGAGCCTCATATGGGAAATACTAGCTCAATTACATGACCCCTCCGGAAAGATTCTCCCCATACGCCACCCGTTCAGGTGTCGCCATCTTCCACAACATGTCAACGTCGATAGGCCAGAGCGGTATGGCACCTCCGTTGTTAGCTTCGCCAATGAAAACTACCTTCAACATGGGTGTTCCCAATACGATCTTCAAGACGTAGTTCTTGCCTTGTGGCGTTCGGACGGCCTATCTCACTTTCTTGGCCTACACCGTGGGACGCTCCGTGTTTTCCATTATGTCGATCGTCAGGGCGGCGCCATACAATAACATCTGCGCTCTAACAGGGCATCATCATAGAGATCCGATGTGCTTCTCTAGTTCTATGCAACATTGTTTTTGTGCTTTCCGTCACACGGTACACCGGCAAAGCGGCCACATTTGAGTGAATTTCTATATTGACAACTTTGGGTTATGCCTAGCTCCTTGCCTGTATCTGTCGGTCTTGAGGGGAAGTAGTTAGGCTACTTGGATCGTCATCGTTAAAGTATCGTATTAGGCTTTTCAGTATTCTTTTCGACGTGCTGATTGTTATCTTGCTCAATTCCATGAAGACGTTAAAGAGTGATCCAGCTAATTAGAAGCTGTCCATATTTGAAGAATAAGCTTGATATAAGATCCCTTCTACAGGCAGTAATGTCTATTGATTTCATATTATACCTACATGTTCTTTCTGTGCAGGCAGCATCGCACTCACAAGCTTCTTTGCCTATTATTGCCTTTGTAGTACACTAAACCTAAGTATCCTCCTCCTCCCACTCACCGATCCATAATCGATTTCCAACTCTCAGAGTGTCATGCTCAAGAATGCGTAACTGCACTGGTCCCTCACCCACCACGAACATAAACTTAAATGGCCTGTCGCTGATCTTGATCGTTTCCTCTCTCATCTTCCACCCATCATGCTGTTTTTTTCGATTATCTAGCATGTATATAACAAGCGTACGTAGGATTCGCAGTGACGCAATATTACGCTTGACTATCCAGTCCCACTCATTATCCTTAAGAAGGGCTTCTTCTATCTTATGATGTTCAGCATTAGCATCCGGACCAAAGTTACGGTTAATCAGCGAGTTTATCATGTAGAGGCATTGATCCTTAAGATCCTCAAGATGTGGTGTCGTTAGATAATTAATTAACATGTGTTGGGTGTTCATGTTTCTTTGAGTGTTTATAAATTATGTTATAACTGGTAGGTGTGGTGTCGGTTGTTGAGTATTGGTAGATACGAGGGGGTAAAAGACTGTGATCTTCTGTATGAAATCCTTTACAAAGCTGGAGCATCTGGGATGAATGATACTATGTGTCCTAAACCACTAGGAGATCCCAACAGCACCTGGCTCTTACACGAATTGTATGTATCAATTTCTAGCTGCATTATTGTCAACCTACATGATCATTATATATATATATCGGGGGGTTCCTTAACCCCGGGTACGATGTCAGGAACGGTTTCATCTCATTCAATACTTGAATCGTTCACGTTGAACCCTCTGCGAGAAGCAATAAAGTCTCTGGACGAGCTATTTTTAGATTATTAGGGAACTAATATTTACTAGGCGTAGAGAATGACCGTACTATACACAATAACATATAGAGGGCTGGAATTGAGTTGGATATTTAGATACACTTGATCGGACGAGCCGAGTTTCAATCATACATCTACTTGAATTCAACAACGCGTAAACCACACCTTCACACCTTCACACGTGTTGATTTACGTGGTCAAAACAGAATACGTTTCATAAGAGTGATCAAAGAGCTGTTTATCAAAGAATGAGAACGTGCATGTAGCAATTATCAAATTATTTTTATTGTTCGCAAACATCTATATCTTCATTAAAAGAGCTCAAGATAATTAATTTCTCGAGCTTCACACGTTCTCGTGCGTGTGAATCGCAAAGGCCCACACCCCCATCTCCTTAAGCGTATCTGTGACACTTGAACCACCCTCCCACGTTCTCCACACAAGCCGGCCGTTCAGCTCCTCTTGGTGGAAAATAACCTTCAGTCCACCCTCGAATGCGGTGCCCATCACCGTGAGCTTTCTGCCGCCCTGTGCCCTGTGTCTAATCCATTCCTCCTCCCTCGCCTTTTGTTTCTCCGCCTTAGCCAGGTCGTGTCGCTTCTTTTTCCACCACTTCGCTGTTAACCTTATGTTTGCTGCTAGAGAGAACTCCTGCAATATATGTGGGTTCTGCTTGTTCCACTGGCGGCATCGAGCTTTCGAAACCTCGGTGTGGTCCTGCTCTGGCTGCTGTGAAAGTAAATCGTCCAAAAGGGCGGTGAGGGATGAGACAATGTCATCGAGCTACGGTGCTGTTAGCCAGTCGAAGTTAGTATACGAGTCCGCCATTGTAGAGCTCTGGTTAGGAATTAATTTGATATGGTAGTATGATGTTGAAGTCGTTGTTTGAATGTTGGATTTACCTCGGCTGCAATGAGCGGCTGGGACTGGTATAGCTTCCGTTATGGAGACCAGAGAGTCCATTGAATGATTGTATTGCTCTACCGCCGGCTATCGGTTTGCTGCTAGCTATGAAAGCAGTCACAATTCAATATTCATCTAAACTGACCACTATGAAAGCGGGAAGTGTCAAATACTCATGTAAATAGTACGTACGGGGGATGGGGGGAATTGTTTCCTTAGAAAGGGGTTCATACCGCTTTCCTACCACCTGGTCAACGTGGATTGAGGTATTACGCATTTAACGTATTCCATCGTGTACCCGTGTATCACCGTGTAAACGCGCCACTGGCTTCAGGTTTATAAGCATACCCAGGATTCAGCTTGGGAACCAGTCTCATAATATATAAAGCGGATATTTGAAGGTCCTTTGAGTTAGATAAATGCTCCCAACCTACTCTTACACAATCTACGACCAGATCTTTGTTTTGTAAGGCTCATTAGCTTCAAAGCTCATACAATGGAATAAACACATATATCCCAAATATCACCATACCCAAATGTGTTTAGGTATCATATATATTTATAGGTTACCGGCATTTGGAGACCCCTTACAGGAATAGTATACAATAGGTAGCTGATGGAATTTAGCCCGGTAAGTACCTGAGACAGTGGCTGAGGATGAGACATTGCACGGGTACGTGGTGATAAACGTGTACACGGTGAAATACGTTATCCTCCAATGACAAGACACCCGCCACATCCATTTGGAAAGACCCACTAGGGCCGACACACCTGAGAATTCTATTTTGTAGAGCATTGGCGCAAGGAAAGATGATTCTTTGAGCAAAATATTGATTTAATGATTCAATTATTGCGCTATTTCTCCCCTATACTAGATGTATTGACCATTCCTTTATTGACAACCCAATCGTTGGACTAAAGCTCCATGTGACATCCTCTCCTCACGATGGTGGGAATCTGCTCAGCCTGGAATGACGCCCCTCCGTATCCGTATCAATACATGTGATTACAACGTTGATATCCCTCAGCGTCACCACCGCTCTCTTCTTTCCTCCTTGGTCTTCAACCCTTTTTTTCTCTCTTGCTTTCTCCATTTTTTGATCGTCCTCTTTCATCTTTTTTCTCTTTGCCATCAAAGCCTGGACAAGGTTATACAGCTTCATCACTCTGCGGGATTGCCGCTTTTCCGAATTGTTATGGTTCTGCGCGTGCCACGCATTATAATCAGCAAGACGGCGTTCGTACTGAAACTCCTTCTCGTACGGACGCTGAGGGTGATCCTGGGTAATCATGAAGTTCAAAATGGACATCACTTTCGCTGCCTACTTGAGCTGTGGCGTTGTGAGGTGCTCTTGATTTCCCTCGAGAAAAGGCGTAGGTGTATGGGAAAGTGTTGTCATAGTTTGACGTAGTTCTGTGAGAGGAGTTCTGTGAGAGGGGCAGGGTAGTGGTGGGGAAATATGGAGTGCGTGGCGTTTGGGGTCTCTCCACTGCTGGTTGCCGTCATAATGGGGTATATAAGGTGTACGGCGGTGCACCGCGTTCTAACAGCAGCCCATTGGGAAAATCTCCAGTAGTAGAACGGCGCCATCTGGAGATCTTGCCTGATAACAAGCCTGCTGGTTGCCCTAGAATATATTGCATTCAAAGGTTGCAACCGGATCCTGTTCTTAGTGAAATGCAGCTAACCTGAACCCAACTAAATGGCAATTCCCTCATATTGAAGCGGCAGAGCAAGCGCCGGTTTATAGAACTGGAGAAACGTGCTGGGGTATTAGCCGCGGTGTAACGGGAACTCTACACAAAGGTGTCATTTGGTATCATTGACCTGTTTGGTATCCACGTGCGCAGCGCGCGCCCAAGCCCATTTCACATCCACAACACATCTCCTTTCCCGGCGCCTATAAACGCGCAGATTGCAGCGCCGCCTCCACAAACCCCCGCGTATATGTCAGCACATCTACCGACCGGAACTGTCACAGACAGGTCCGTCAACGTCGTCACCACCCGGCATCTGAAATGCTTGTTCCTGGTGGAGATCAGGATGCAGTTTATAAGGTATGTCGTATCACACCCCGCGACCGCGAGGTATTTTTCTCTCCCATTTCCGTATATAGTATTGATGCATCCAGTAGCTGATTAGTTTTGCATTGGGACTCTCAGGGCCACTTCTCACGCGCGCCCACTGTATTGAAATCCTGCTATAACAAACCAGTTCTTCAATTCGTTGATTATAAAACATCTCAGCTCTGGAAACCCCCAATGCTAGGTCCAGTGCTAGCGCCAATGCCGGCTCCAATGCCAGCTCTAATGCCCACTCCGCTACCGGCTGTAATTTTGGCTCTGGTCTCACCTTCAATATATACTAGCTCGAATGAATGATCTCCTCGATGCCAGCTCTAATGCCAGCTGGAAGACCGGCCCCGATGCCAGCTCTAATATATGCAAGCAATGATGCCAGCGGGAATGCCAGTTCTGAGGCCAATGCCAGCTCTGAGGTCAATGGTAGCTTCGAGGCCAATCCCAGCAATGAATCTAATGCCCCCGTTGATGTCAGCTTTAGTTCCCGCCCAATATCTGCCACATCCAATATATTCCGGCTCTATTGCCCGCTCCAGAGCCAGCTCGAATGACGGCACCGACGACAGGTTCAATTCAAGGTCCAATGCCCGCTCCGTTGCCAGCTATTGGGCTACCTCGCGACGGCGAGGTCTCCTTCTCTCCACCTCCGTATAGTATTTAGGCACTCCTAGTAGTTAATTGGTTTGCCTTAGCCTTCTCATGGCCAGTTCTCACGGCCATGTCGAATAAATTCCTAAATCCTGCCATAGTGATCCATTTCTTTCCGTTAACTGTCAGGTATCTCAACTCTGCCAGCTCCAATGTATGGCAGCTCCAGTGCCCGCTCCAATGCCAGCTTTAATGACTACTTTGGTACCAGCTACAGTCCCAGCCCGAATTAACGTATTTTACCGGGAAGCCGCCCGTGACCGGGTAACCGCCCGCAAGCGGATCCCTCAACGAAGGTCTCGAGGAATATCAATTGGCAACTCCAAATCCCATATATAGTTAAAATTTAGTAAGTTGTTAATATAAATATATTTCTATATACTCATGGAACCTTTTCTGACCCTATTTGACCTTCTAGTGCCAATTTTAGGAGCTAAATTCGGAAAATCCTCAATATTAACCCACTGTTCTTCATGACCTGCTACACCTTCCCCCACACCAGACTGCTCATGAGAGGTCCCCTCTATAGTATATACAGTAAGCTCATCGCATATTTGAACCCTTTTGCCCTTGTGCTGCTGCTTTTTCGGAACCTCTTCCTTCTTGATATTCTTTTTGACTTCCCTAGCTAATGACTTTGCTGCCTTTAAATTATCAGCGGTCTCTCTAGCCTCTCTGAGGCGCGCTACCTCCTCAGTAGTAATTACTCTAGCTTTGCTAAGCTGTTTCCTATCATTAGTGGCCGCTTGGGTTGACCTTTTGGCTACAGATTTCCGGAATTGAGAATTAATATGGTCTCCTATATCTTTTTCTGTTAGAGAGATCTGCAGTCCCTTATCCAGTTGCAGTATCAGTTCCCTCAGCTTTTTAGCACTGTCTGAGCTTCCCTTTACAAGTGCTAACGCTTCCCTGGATGCAGTTCTGGCCATGCGGGTGGTTCGAGGTGTGGTGGGGCCGGTGACAGGAAATCCGCCTATTTTGCACTTTTGAGGTGACGCGACAGGATGCAGGACCCTGCGTGGGTTGAAGGGCACAATTCCAGCTTTATCCCAAGCCGCCATGATATTGTGATGAGTATAGGTCCGCCTCCGGGCTTCAAATAAAAACCTGATCAACGTTCAAGTTAATGGTAATACTTTTGATAGATATATTCGTACCCTGTCCCATACCTAAGAAATACACCTTTATTAATTCCTGTGTCTCCACCTGATTCCTCCATGTTCTCGTCTAGAACATTGCTGTAGTGTCTCTGCAAAGAACCAAACAACCCTACGTCAAGGGGTTGAAGGAGATGGGTCGAATGTGGTGGTAGACAGAATGGTATTATATGATGATTGAGACAATAATCAAAGAACTCCCAGGTCGTATGTGATACATGACCATCTAAAATCAAAAGCCTCCACCCTTCACCCACACTAGGTTGATATCAGTAGGATTCCATATGGCTATATGAATTTCAGATACTTACGTTGTTGATGTGTAGTGATCAAAGTTATTTATCAACCAATCCATGCCCAATTTGGAATCCGTCCAACCCTTTGGAGAGTATGCAAAAGTGGCAACATCTTGTGTCTTTACACCCGCATACCAGCCTTTATAGTGCGTAGTCCCTTGATTAATAATCATTGGTGGTATTACTACACCAATTGCGGAGATGGCTTCGATTACGGTGACCCAGGTTCGGTTCCCGGAATGAGTTAGCCTAGGATTTTTCCGACCTGCTTTGCATATAACCTTCACTTTGGCTGCATGTCCCATCATAAAGCCTTTCTCGTCCATGTTGTATGTGTCTTTGGGTAGTACGTCGTAGAGCGCAATCACCTGTTTTAACTGCATAGGTCAATATATAGTATGGAGGGGTGCAGGGGCGCATATGCGGGTTATTACCTTCCTGTAGTAGTCTTTTAGCAGGTCTTGATTATCCGTCACCGCCCTTTGTCGATCTAGTCTAGCACTAAATTTAGACGATATTTGTGGGTTGCGGCTCAGAAATCGCTCTAGCCAATGTTTTCCAAGGGTTCTTCCGAGTTCTCGCTTCTTGACTAAGTAGGCGGCCATTTCCTTAACCAATGAGAGCCTCAAAGGGAACCCCCAATCATCCATACGTTCACACCATTTCACAATTGTAGCTTCCTCATATTCACTGAGTAACTGCTGTGACCGGTGCGCCTCTTTTCTGGATTTTGCCCCGTTGAGTCTATCCCTCAGAGTTGACCAAGGAATACTAAAGGTCTCGGCAGATAACCGAAGAGAGGGTTTTTTGATTCATTATAGTGGACAATTGCCCCCTGAATCAACTTCTCCCTCTCCTCCAACTGTTTCCCTTTCAGTCGGGTCATTTGAACTGGTTGTGGTTGGCCTTCGTAGTGGTTTGGTTTGCCCTCATAGAAGTTGGTTTGCCCTCGCATCCATCCAACAAAACTGGGCGGTTACCCTATCACGGGCGGTTACACAGTAAAATACGTTAA
>VOVZ01000050.1:391243-418219 GCA_008079325.1 Morchella conica | reverse complement strand
ATCCTGCCATAGTGATCCATTTCTTTCCGTTAACTGTCAGGTATCTCAACTCTGCCAGCTCCAATGTATGGCAGCTCCAGTGCCCGCTCCAATGCCAGCTTTAATGACTACTTTGGTACCAGCTACAGTCCCAGCCCGAATTAATGCCAGCCCCAGTTAATGCTACTCTACTACTGTGTCAACCCAATAACCTCTACCTCCCCTCCGCCGCTCCTCCACCTTCTGTCTCATTCCAACTACTAATCATTGACTATTTGTTAATTATATTTATTCTTTACGTATACAGAGTTCCGTCGGGTAGGGTGGTTTCCATAGAGGAATGAGTCAGGTTTAGGGTTTTGCCGGGGTTAGCAGCAGATAACAGCCCCAAGAACTCGAAATGAGAAAAGTGTATTCCAGCACGTAGCAGAAGATAGTAGTAGATAGTCTCTTTATTAATATATAATTTATTATTCCTGCATTTTCTTTCGATTCACTGAATACTGACTGGTGTTGGTGGATCAATTGCTATGCTGACGTCAGGGCCAGGGTTCAGCCGAGGGCAAAACTGCTCCATCATAGCATTGGGGGTATAGCAAAAGGTGATCTGAATCTGATAACAGAAATACTTGTATTCACCGCAGCATTAACTTATCAAATCATGATCACCCAGCATCAACCCCAGGTACAGCGCCGTGTTGGTTGCAATAAGAGGGTGAGCTAGGATAGCACTAAGAAATGCTGGGTAATCACCATCAGCAAAAAATCACGCGCCGATATGTAATCGGCTTCCGGCTCGTGCTAATCCGGTGCTAATCTAGCTAATATAGTTTATATGGCAACCAGGGGACGAATATCGTCCCCCGAGACGAATATCGTCCCCCGAGACGAATATCGTCCTCTGTGAGCTCTGTGTAATCTAAATATTCGGATGTAGCTCATTTGTAAAAATACCGTTGTCGAGTGCTAAAACCAAAATTTTGTATTAATATGAATTTTAAGGTCGCGCCTAGAAGAATTTGCGAATGTAGTATAATCTCGTGATAATTCAGCCCTGAGGCGTCCTCCAACGGACGTTATTCGTCCGCTGGATATACTATATCTATGGCTATATCTACGGCACAAAAATAAAATGCGATCTAGCATACAAGATTGAAAGTCCGGAGGTCAATTCTACTATTCACAAACCACCGGTTGTCGCTATTGATGCTCTCAGGCACCAGCTGCACCCGCCCTAGTATATCCTTTATACTAATACACCGGAGATTTCGTTCAGTCGTCTGTCGGACGATTACGAGCCCATGTGGTTCCTGTACTTCACCTCCTCTTTCTGGGGTCAGTAGTTCCACGATAGCTACTCGAAATGTACACTTTCCAGAGTCCGATACGGACCCAGGCGTCCGTACCTTCATAAGCGAACTAAGAACCGCCGGTATTCGTCCCTGAAGAGACGAATAGCGTCTTTCGTCCCCAGTCCAAACCCATATACTGTCGTTCCTAGGTTGCTTGGAAGATCTCCACAACTTAGTACCGGAGGTCCGGATCATATGTATCTCCTTTTCTGTCTCATTCTGAAAGTTGAGTACTGGAACGTGCAAAAGTCGATAGTGCTGCGCCGGGTACTCTTGCAGACGAATTCCGTCTATATTGTGCGATATTCGTCTAAAGTACGTTGCCAGAAGTGAGGCTAAATCCGGAATATCGCAAAGCTCGGCGATTTTTCCTACAGTATTAGCAATATCTCCACGTGTAAGGGACCCTAAACGCCGTAAATCGTCTGGGGTCTGACGTATTACGTCTGCTGGCCGACGTATGGCGTCCTTCCTTCGCTCTTCCAAGTGGTTGAGTTCCGCCACTGCGAAACTCGCAACCGTAGCTATATGGGAGAGGATCTGCTCTGAAGCATCCACCTTATTCGACCGCTTATATCCCACTTTTATAGCCTTATGACTTGCATCGCCCAGCTCGGTGGAAAACTGGGGTATGCTGCCGTACTTGATGACATGATTGCGGAAGTGAGACAGCATGTGCATTTTAGGGAAGTTGAAATCCGATCTGTCTCTTGTATATTCCAAGCCCTGAGAATCTATTGCCAGACGTTCAGCGTCCTCTAAGCGCCGTCTTTTGGCTGTGGGGGGCTCTTCCTCGTCGGAGGTTGTCTCCAGTACGTCCCTTTGCAGCTGGCTCCCAAACATTCTGGCCTCTCGATTGAGCTTTTTGCCTCCTCGAAACTCCAAGAAGACGTCTTTCTCCCTGTGAAAGCCCATGAGATATCTCTCCAAAAACTCCAGCGTTTCCGTGGTGTGGCTTCGATATTGAGACATTAGTGTAAAATCAACGAGATGTCGAACACATCTAATAGCCTTATCAAAGAGAGGACGCTGCTCGGCCGTGGGGCGACGCAAAGAGGCTGCTAGGGTTGGTAAAAGAACCTTCACCAAGTTGCGCATCTCTTTTCCCTGCCATTGGGAGACCTGACTATAGGGCTTGTTCATGGCGTTGAAACCGGGGTAACGTGGAATGCGAGCTCAGATAGTATCAAATTCGTCCTTTCGTTTATGCTTTTTGAGGAATGCCATGAGCCAGTCCATCATGTGCTTGAATAATGCCAAATACAGGACATGTAAGATATCCGGTTTCGGGAGTTGTACGGGGTCGACGAAGGGGATTTTCCAGAGGACGCCTCTCGTCTGCTTTATGCCTCTAGCCTTCAATTCTTCTTCTGCTCCTGCCTCTCCTTCCTTGAGCCTTCGATGGAGGTCTTGATATCTCCAGGTCTCCCGAGTTGGCGCCGGTCGCATAATGTACTCTCCAAATGTAGATTCGTCCGCTTCACATACAGGGCAGAGATTCCCGGTGATATTGTGGAGCGTCATGTTCTCTTTGTGGTCCGCGATCCAGGCACATAGTATAGGGAAGCATCTTCTGACAAATCCGTCGCTGCATTCCATGTCGATTCCTTCACTGCTAGCCTCCCTTAGTGGCTCGAACAAGAGGTCAATGATCTCTCTCAATATTCGGCTGCTCCTTCTCCGCAATGCTTCGTCTCTTTTCCGATTTCCGGACATCTTGGGGGGGACGGGTAGAAGCGCCAAAAGGACGTTTGCGTGCATACTCGGCCTGTTCCGAGTTCTTGAATCGATATTTCCAATCGTGAGATAAATTGGCCATGCCTTTTTGTCTCCCGAGAAATTAGTTAGTTGTGTCTCGTCGGAGGAGATCAACAGCGGGATAACGGTGGCGGCGGTCGGCAATTTCTCCTGTGGAGATGAGCAAGGGACGTGAAACGTCGGAAAAGGGCCTACCTGCGTCTCCCACCACCATTCTCCAGTATGTATCTCATTATATATCCTTTGTCCCTCGCCATTTCTTTCAATTATTGGAGAATACACCATGTGCTCTGAGAAGCAAGGCTGTCTGATAAGATAGGCTGCCGCTTTCACTATATCTCGATAAAAAAATTGGGTGGAGGTGGTGGAGCGTCGTTGTGATTCGTTCTCCATATCACTGGAGTCCCCGAGAGGACGAATATCGTCCTCTGGAGGCTGGAAGTCGACTTGACCCGTCATCCAACTACTGGAGCCCAGCCCATCGGAGAGCCCATCTATTTCTTTAAATAATTTGTAGGCGGAGTTGTACGAGACCTCTTGCCTTGCCAATCCTTTATCGAAGTAGCCATTAATGTGTTCCCTAGACACCCCCGACTCTACGAACCAGTTCGCCAGATCGAAATCCTGCTGACTCTCAAAAGGAGTCCATAGATTCAATTCGTCTTCTAAAGACGTTCAACGTCCCCTAAGATTTCCCCAGCTCTGGGGAAAGTGGTCACTTCGGAGGGTTGTTGCCTGTTCTCCTCATTGACGCTTTCGTCTGAAAGACTCTCAAGGTCGGAGTTCAAGTCGTCAACTAAATCATTACCCTCGTCCGTCAGTAACTGTGTTTCGTCGTCTAATAGTCTTCTCTCTTCTCGTCGAAGCAGAGGCTTTAAGGGATGTCTAGTTCTGAGATGGTTTCGATAGCTCGTTCCATATTTGAATATAGTCCCGCACCATGGACATGCCGATCCTTGAATGGCAGACATGCTGAATATCGTCTTTGGATCAAAACCGACGTTTCTAGGACCCAAGAGGACGGCAGGCGTCCCCTCAGGCACTTTCTGCAGCGAGATGCTGGTTGACGTCATTCAGACGCACATGCTTTGTTCTCCGAATGGGGTTAGTGCAGCACACACTGCAGTATTAATTTACCAACTACAACATCTGTCCGCCAAACAACACCCTGAGGCATCTCCTTTACCTAAATCAACACCTCAAAGAACTCGACGTTTCAAATTACTAGCGCTACCACCTCTACCATCTATTAGCAATCAAACAAATGTTTAACGAATTCAAAGCATTCATGATTGACCCAGGTGTAGTGAGAAAATGGCTTTGAAATGGACAATAGGGGACGTTTAGCGTCCGTTGGTGGCTGCTGTTATATCTATCAACTGCACCTATATTCACATATCACATTGCACGATCACCTTCCAGCAAATTCTATAAGATGGCAGAGTTTTCCCCTTCAGCCTCGCTTCCCCCCAAACACTGCAAACTTCCGCCATCAATCGCAAGAAATAGGACGCATATCGTCCGCTAGTCTTTCAGCCGATTACAAGGTACGAAGAGATCTATTCTATAATCTTGACTAACTTGCTGACCCAGTTTGGATAAGAGTATCAGCGGACGCCAGTCGTCCCCTCCAGTACCAATAATGGCCGAAGATGGCAAGATGAAGACCAAGGACTACAAAATTGAGCTCAACCTAAATGACATAAAGAAATCGAATGCCGTTCGGGCTCATATCTCGGCATGGGCAAGGACGAATAAATGCTTCAACTCTCGAAACCCGAAATACCAGCAGCTGCTCGACTATGCAATGACCCATCCAGAGCTCGCCGGGTTTAGGCCGAAATACCTATCCGCTAAGACGCGAAGCAGCCCTCATGCCCGCTTTCATAGAGCTCTCAACGCTCTAGTACAAGATTGCATGAAAAAGGTCAAGGAGGGCAAGAACAAGGCTGGTGAGCCCCTCGATGAAAGAAACACGGACGACGAAGCAGGTGAGATATGGGACGCCTACCGTCCGAAAGAAGACTAATTCCCTCTCTAGAGCGTGACGAACATGTCGAGGCTCGAATTGCGCAAAGACACCCAAAGTTTGCGGAGGTCGCAGTACAATTCGTGATCATTGATCCTGACACGCCGAATGTTATCGGAGCTACTACCAGTATGCACCGCCCCTGGGAAGGTGCACCCAATACCTACATGATAGGAATGTTGAGATATCCGACCCTTGTTCACCTTTACAATGCCGCCTGCCGGGACCTGCGACCAGGAAGAGATATCCGGACGTTATACGGCGCATTGGGGGATAATAGCGTCGCCCTTCGTCGCCCTGATGATTCGGATATCATTGAGCTTTTTGACGATATGACGATGCATGCATGGATCAAGATGTCAACTGCGCGAAGTTGACATGCTGTGTGGTTCTACGCCGTACCGCGTCCCAGGGGAGACCTGATACGCCTCTTCCGACCGGGCATCCCTTCCTGAACGCCATCGATTATAGAGATCCAGTATGGTATGAGGACCCTGCGGAGGAGAGCGATCGCGATATTCGTCCCGCGGACGCCCGGAAACGTCCCATGCCCACCACCCGTCAGGGACTCGAGCAGAGACTGGATTTGATCCGTAAGAGGATCAACCGACAGGTGCTTCTTAAAAAGAAGGTAAAGCTGCACCTACGGGCCAAGGTGGGAGCCGAAAACATCCTCGAGTCGGATGAAGAAGGCTGGTATCCGGGCATAAAGCCCCCGAAGCAAATAGCATTGAAGACGAGGAATATGGCCGCCGCCGCCACACTCTGGGCCGCGAACCCAGCGGTAGTAGCAGCAACAGCAGCCGGCACTCCAGTCCCTAGTAATCCTAATTACTATGGAAAGAAGGTTACTCCGGGAGGCTATCTACTCGCTGGACGTCGTTTTAGGTTGGGCCGTCCCTGAGAATCGTCCTCAAATAGACGGCAGGCGCCCCCTTTTTTTTATTTATTTATTGTATTTTATATTATTTTATATTTTTTCATTTGTATTGGGTTTTCTTTTTTCTTTATAATTGATGTGAAAGCCATATCTATTTCGAAACACTGGTAAGCTCTATCCCAACCTAGTATAGCCACAAGCCTACCGCTAATTGATGTTTAGTTTAGACCTTCTTATTATTTACGCGGAGACGAATATCGTCTCTTTTCTGACGTTTGGAGTATTCTCCGGGGAGCTAGTGGTAGTGGCTCCGCGTATGTCTTGTAATATATATGTTACTATCATTGTAATAAATTATATATTAGTGACGTCACACAATAGTCCCATTCATTGACTCTGCCTGCTATGTGACGCCTTGCGTCCTTGAATACTCTATCATTCGTCCACTTTCCTCCTTCAAACGTCCCCTCTTCAACGAAATCGATACATGAGGAAATGGCAACAAATCTTAATTCCACCCAAAGTAAGTTCCTGCTCAAAGCGACTACCAGCTATACTGACTATTATCCACAACTCAGGGAAGCGAGGGCGTCCAAGAAAGAGCGTGGACGATGCTCCGCCAAACGTACCAGTCAATAATAAAGACGCAGTACAGACGCCTCCGACCGTCGGCGTCAATTCACACACCCGGCCAAGGACAGTATCAGACGTCTCACGTCCCCTATTAATCCGCGCTCGGCTCCGAGAGAGTCAAAAGTTGGGAGAGAGTCAAAGACTCAACAAGAGGATAGAGGAAATGGATGTCTTGATCGAGGAAGAGTCCGACGGGACTCTCTCCTCGCCCCCGCCCTCCTCACCCCCGCCGTCCTCGCCCCCACCCTCCTCACCCCCGCCGTCCTCGCCCCAGCCCTCCTCAAGCCCTCCTACCCCCCCTCCCCCTACACGAAGACCTGTGGCCCGCTACACGAGTATTCAGGGGAGTCAGCAACCTACCGTAACCCAGTCACCTTTGGACTCTCAGCGTCAGACAGCGGACGCTAAACGTCCCAGGCGCCGCCCATTGCCTATAGAATCAATAGCACATCCTAGGACCCCTCCTGTAAGCTCGGCTCGTTATGCTGTACGCTCGAGTCCTCAGCATATTTCCACAATCTCTTCTCGACAACGCCGGTCTCGTGAAATTCCTCCTCCTCCCTCTCCAAGTGTCACCCCGGTGGAGGATGGGAATCGTGGTCATTCGGGTACTCCAAGGCATGCATTACCGACTGCTAGAGAGGCAGTTTCGGACGCCAGACGTCCGCCTCGTGGTTCCCTTGTGCCCACTGTATTCCACAATAGGACTCAGCCTTTATCTCCCGATCACTCCAGCGTCTCTCGAGGCGCCTCTGTTAGTACGACCGAAGATGGGAGACGTCCTCGGAAACTAATCCGACTAGACAAGGGTAGGGATGGATTGCGGAGGATGGATCCAAATATTTGGACTAAGGTAAGCATCCCAACCTCATCTTCGATGGACCAGATCTCGGATTATTCGCATAATAGTCCGCTTTCTCGGGAGCGGAATTCATCCTATAGGGGACGCAGTGCGTCCCGTGGTGCATCAAGTCAGGGACTGGAACGGGAAGAGGACTTGGATGGATTCGATGAGGAAGATAGTATGGTCAATGGCCGACCTCGGAGAGGCTTATCCTACACCTACCTGCGAGGAAAGGAGAGGTTGGTTTTCAACCGCACCGTGAACATATTGCGGGATGATGCCCTCTTCAAGGAGCCTTTTCTTGCCCCCGACAGTATCGATCAGAGTTTCGAAGATACATGGCTCGAGGTGTGCAGAGCATATGGCCACCGCCCCATACCGCTAAGGAAGGAAATACTGGCCAATGTGGGTAACTCACATCGGACGGATAGCGTCGTATAGAAGCTAATGATTATACTGCTGTAGTTGAAACAGCGGCATTCCACCTCTAGGGGTACCATGACCCAAGGTATAGAACGGTTCATATACACCGCTTTTGGTTTCCACGGGCGAAGCCCAGTCTATATCCGGGACCGGGTGGAATATCTCTTGCAGAGCGACAGATATGTATGCCATCCGACGAAGTACGATGTAAGTCTCCCAGGGGCTGTCTGCCGTCCTCTAAGGGACGCTAGAAGGCTGATAAACTGACGTATTGCGATATCAGGTATGTGGATGGCGTTTTGCAGCGCCAGCACTACGGGAACTCATACAGAGTAAGTTCTACGATGGTAAGCGCCAGAGGGGCCTAGTGGATCCAGAATTCATGGACAATATGAACGACGTCTTTATAGCATTGGCAGCAAGTGTGATTGGGTTTGGGCTGAGGAATTGGGCATCGGGGGAGTGGACCCCCGGCCGTGAATTCAAGCGTGATACATACTTTGGTAAGGCACATTCCGACGTCAAACGTCGACATTCCGATGTCAAAGGTCCACATTCCGACCTCAAACTTCGTATAGCTGACTTCATTCGTCTGCTCAGCAATGTTCCAGCGTCACTTTCATAGCTTCAACAAATTACCGATCCTAAATCAAGATAGGGTCATCGACAACCTCAAGGCAGCCTTCACGAAACGATTGGCAAGGAGCGGAAAGAAGGCTCTGGAGAGGACAGAAGCCTATACTGACCCTGCGGCAAATGACTTTCTGGATTTCAGAGCAGTAAGCTCCGACGGAGAGGGGGCAGAAGAAGACATTAGGAGTCTACAAAAGCACGGCGAGGAGATAGAGGAAACTCAAGATATGGAGATGTCCGAAGGGGAATCTGACGACGACGAATTGTGATTATCTTGTAGATATATAGAAGATGATAGATAGTAACCAATAAACGCCGATGAGCGTCCTCTCTACAAATTTTAATTCGCTATGCTATGTTCTACAAGTTGTTGCGATATCCGCGAGTTATTAAATTTAGCGGAAATGTGCCGATTTCCAAAGGCGCACGGAAATCGTACATAAAGGGACGATATACGGCGGATAGAGGACGATATACGGCGGATAGAGGACGATATACGGATGTGCTTCCCAGAAAGGGCGTATGCTCGCAGAAGAGGATTTATTTCACGGATGTGAATTTATTTCATATTTGCATCGCGGAGGAGGAAATGATAGGGTAGCTCCACGGAGACAAAATTCCTCCGTCAGCTCTATAAGCTCTGTCGCCTCCATGGAGGCGACAGAGCAAATTGATTTTTTGCTGATGACGGGCTGTGTTCACTTCTATATTCTTTTCAAAGCTGACTTACCACCACTTTCACCTCGTCCTGAACAGCGCATACCTCTACCAACAGCCCGATGCCGTAATTGTTCATGTCCCAAATTGAATGATTATTAATCAAATTGGAATTAATCTTGGAGATGTCCACGTAAATCGCTTTTGAAAGACGCCTGTGTTCTGCCTTCAAGATTTCGCGGCATCTCTATTACTTGGGGTTTGAGAGATTGATGGGTTGTTCAATGACACGGCAACTGTAACTAATACTGGTTGTGGAGCTTGGTGTCTTCCTTTTATTTCTTTGTTTTGCACTTTAGTTAGGCTAAGGGACATGTTATTTGTGAATGGTAAAGATGAGATTGATGGTTTTGAAAATGACTTCTGACTGAAGTTTGGAACAGAGAGAGGGTATCATTGTGCTCCGGAGGGATGCAGGATCATGATGTTTAAACTGCAGTATGGAGTAGAGTTTAGCTCCAAATTGAATGTAGTAAGGGGTTGTGCTGTAGTCTTGTATCTACCAGATACCCTCAAGTTTAGATTCGGTAATGCTCTCAAACAATCACAATGTATTAATGATATACAACTCATAAGTCGTGTGATAAGTCAGAATAAGTCCCTGAAGCTTCAGTCAGTTTTGGGTTCCACAATCTGTCTATTATTTAACTTTGTCAATTCCCAAATATGGAGAAGGCTTGATATATAATGGGCTTTCCGATAATGATTTTGTTTTTAATTATTGACACTGTTTTGTATTCAAGTTCTCAGGTCGCGTCAAAGCTCATTTGACACTCACAACACGCGTCCTTTACCGCTACTTTAATACGTTATGACTACATTTTGCCTTTTGCTAATTTCTGCTAACAATTGACTATATCAGCAAGCAATACAGTTATAGGCAATTGCAACAATTCTTTCAGCACCAAGTATCTGCAATGCTTATTTCACTTGGGAATCTGGAGATACTCTTGCCAGCCTAATTATAAACTAATGGTGGTTACTTAGTACGAATTGATTTTAGTTGTGAAGTAAAGGTTGATAAATTTGTGAATATGTCTTGTCAAATTCATGGAGGGTTCTCGCAGTAACGAGTATAGGATTTGTGTAAATGGGTGTTGTGAGGGTTTGGCCAAAGTTTCAAATTGTTTTTTCAGATTTGCTATAATCATATAAGTCAGTATTACAGTAGTGATATGCAAATTCGTAAATTTGAAGTAAAAAACAAATGGTATGGATTGGTGCAATTGTGAACTACTCACCCCACAATGAATGATAACCGTGATTATAGTAGTGTTGGAGTTAGCTTTTAAAAAGATGGATATGCAATCCAATTCGTCAAGTAAAAGAAATTTGTTCCAAGAACAAGGATTTGAACTAAAAACTCGGAATTACACAGCAGCTGAAATGGCACTATGACAGATACAAGGTAACCACAGACATTGTTCACTCTCAAAAGGCCGCATGGGTGTATGTATTTAGCAGGGTACGAGCGGCGACATTAGTAGCTGTCGAATTAGTTCAAGCAATGTGCAAAAGTCTTCGTTAGAAGGGAAGTAACGTCGTATATATTGTTAAACAGCGTAAGTATAGAAATGGCTCAGCCTAGCATGGTATCCCAGGGTATATCAAGCGTTCGTAATGAATACAAGTATAGTAGAAGACACCACATAAGGAAAAGAAAGAGAAGAAGAGAAACAGAAACGAGGCGAGGGAGTGCCCTCTAATTTATCTAAGAAATCCTTCGATGACTAATCCCAAATGACTCACACTACGCAACCTAATAGAATCCCATAGAAGATAACAGAAACCTCCTGACCAATTCAAATTCTCAACACCTAACAATGCTACTAACCGGTCCATGAAATTCAGTTTCGTCTTCTTCGCACAATTTCCTTGCAAATCTTCATCAACTCGGCAACCACTACGACGTCCTGCAAGATGAGCCCACCGCAGTGTTCGGTTATTTCACTCTCCGGGTGGTTATTTTGGACACTGGAGCTGTACTCGGGACACTCGTCCCTCATCGATGTCCTAAGAAGCCTGTGCGCTATCTTCAAAATATTGCGGCGTCTCTCTAATTCGGCCGTTGGGAGATTCAGGAGATGTGCGGGGCAAGGTGTTTCGAACCAAGACATTTTGTAGAGTTTGGTGTTGTTCTTTGTTTTTGTTTTCTTTTTCACTTGAGTTTGAACCTGTGTTCGTGTTAATTATGAATGGAAAAGAAAAGATTGAGGTCTTGAATTTGAGTGTCGATTGATTTTTGGAAAAGAGAGTGACGGAAAAGGTGTATGGGAAGGATGCCGGATATTTAAGGTTCAGTATGTAGTACAATTGAGGTCCACAGAGCATAGTAGTAGGGAGTAGTGTTGGATAATTGTATCTGACTGCAACGCTCAGGTTCAGATTTGGTAATGCTCTCAAGCAACCACAATATCTTAAATACATACACAACAATAGGGCTTAATACGTAATACCAAGCTGTTCAGGCTCTAGCCGGTTTTGATTTCTGTAACGGTGTGCCAAGACTCAAGGAGAAGTTCGGGAAGTAGAAGGATTAGTAATCGGGTTTTCGTTGGTTAGGTCCCGTTTAGGATTTCGTTCACGTTTGGGTTTTTTCTTTCTATGGGTTTCCGTCACATGAATTAGTCATCGGGTTCTGATGGATATATATATGGCTGTAATTTCCCTTTGTCTCTTCCTACTTTTCTCCTTATCCGAACTTCTTGTTATATAGGAATACATTCTAGTTTCTGTCTTTGAACCTCTACGAACTCAAGTTATATAACCTCCCCGGTTGTGCCCCTTGGTCCCCGTCCTCGTACCATTTGGTCTCGCCTAGCATACCATACTAGTCGAAGCCATTCTGATTTTGATCCTGTTCGTTTCCTTCGATATCTTATCGTTAGGAAACCTCGCCTAGCATCTATCGGTATCAAGCCCGATATCTCTGAACCCTGACCCTGACCCCGCACGAGGTGAAGAGTTTTCACCCACGTCACCCTGACCCAGCTTCTACTGTTCTCTAACCGAGAACCCCCGAACCCGTTCCCCGTATCCTCCGAGTCGGCCCGTAACAATTTCCAATGTTCTTTTAGCAACATTGCAAGTTCTAGAATTCAGGGAAGGCTGGAGTATCATGAACTCTCCACTGAAGTTTTCATTTTGTATTATTGAAACTGTTTGATATATAAGTTGACGGCGCGTATACAAACACATTTCACCTAATAAAACATCTCTTTTCCTGGAACATACACATGTGCAAATGCCAGCATTGACTCCCTAAAGCTATATTTACACGGCACTACATCACTCAATATTACCGCGAAAGCCAGCTGCAACAACTACACTAACACTAGTCATCTACAATGCTTGTTTCCGGTGGGTATCACCATACAGTCTATAAGAAATGTCTCCAGGGTAAGTAGTATAAAGAAGCCTATGCAGAACTTATGTAAGTAGCGTGATCATGAATATACAAAGTGACTCTGGAGCTACTAATGCAAGCACAAGCCAAATAACAGATTAATAATTGAGTGGTGGTTGTTCAGTATTGCTTTGTTTTAGTTATGGAACAGAATTGAATCAATTTGAATATACTTCTTTTCGAATGTGTTAAAGATGCTTTCTGCAAGTAGAACGGGCTTTCGTTCAGTCACTGTGTTCTCCGTATTGCGATTATCATGCAAGTCAGTGGTAATCTAATAATTCGAGAGAGTCTTAAAATAAGAGGAGAAAACAAATGTTATGAATACAATCTGTCTTAAACTATTCTCCGTAAAGATTCAAAATAATCACCACCTATTCTTCCGCTAGAAATAGTATGAAGAAATGAAAAGAAAATTATACAACACGATTAATAAAATCGTGAGTAAGCCGCCCGTAGAATATTAATTGAACTAAGAAACCCAAAGCTGTCCAGGGCCTCAATGCGCAGTATCAAAGAATGCTTGGTACCCATAGACATGGTTTATTTCTTGTCTCTCCTCCCAATTTCCTTCTCTACCGCCCGCAACTCATTTATTAATCCAAGGTCCTCCGCAATCAGCCTAGCCTCAGTTGCGGTCATCTGACGAATCAGAAGCTTCTAATGGATTTGTAATTTTTCCTCAGTATAGTCGTTGTGAATAAATTGATAGAGACGCCTGTGTTATGCCTTCTGGATGTTGAGGAGCATCTCCAGCTTGGCTGTTGCTATGTTTTTGAGGTGCTAAAGGCACAATGTGGATGAGGAAGACATGTTGTAGATTCTCGTATTGTTTGTTTGTTTTGCGTATTCTTTTGTCCTCACGTGTTGTATTCTGTGCGTATTGTTTTTACTTGAAAATAACACAATAGGGGTAACTGTATTTCGGTGCTGAGTGAGGTTTGGAAAATAGGAGAGGGAAAGAGCTGCGGAGAGGGAAACAGATTTTTATTGGCAGTATGGAGTACCATCTGGGTACAAAGTGAACTGTTCTGGGCTTTTGCGCTGAAACATTCTATATGGCTAAACTGCTCGCTTTCCGACTTTCTCATGCTCTCAACCAACAAAATTACCTGAATTCCACTTAAACTACGTGGTCATTATTAGCCATAATGAGCTCATAAGACTCCGGCAAAATTTGGATTCCAATGTTTGTCTGCGCATTCATTACGGTATCGGAATAGCAAGCGCCTTTGACGCATCATGAACTCCAAAAAAAAATGTTATTAAGTAGCATTAAAATTGTTTGATATCTAAGTTGACGGGGAGCGGACAAGCCCATTTCATATTTACAACAAACCTTTTCTCCAGCAACTAGACTTGACCAAATCATGCAGTGTTATGGGTTCAATCAGTTGCATCAACGGTGCCCTTACAATGCCATCTTGATGATTGATTCTGTTGGAGATCACGATACAACCTACAATATAGGTGGACAGGGTGATCAGTAGTCATAAAATTGTATTGGCCTTGCGTATGTAAGGTGCTCATAGATTGACAAAGTGGATCTGGAGATACTATGTCCTATCAAATGGCAAATCGATAAAGTCCGGGTTGTGGTGACCTAGTACTGCTTAGTTTTGGATCAACTAGGATATTTTTTTTTCCGGGGTAATGAAGGTGCTTTTTGGAAACCATGCGGGATTTGCGTAAATTACTGGTCGTAGAAATAGGCTAAATTTCACTCTGTCCTCTCCGATTTGAAATCATCATGTACTTCAGTGGTAACGTAATAATGCGAAATATTATTAAATTGCGAATAAAAAATGAACGTTATGGATGCGATCCATCCGGAACTATCTCCCGCAAACACTGGCCATTACCTCCGCTTATCCTTCTGCAGAAATTACTGCTAAAAAAAAGAAAGAAAATAATGCAATCTGATCAATGAAATAAAAAGAAATTCTCCACATGAAAATGACTTAAACAAAAGAAATCGGAATGAACTGGTAACTCGTTGCACAGTATCAAACAATGCTGAGCAATATAGTGTGTTGTTTAATCCTTCTTTCTGCGCTCAGTCTTTTCTCTTCACCAATGACTGCTCCTTCTTTCTGCGCTCAATCTCTTTGTTCACCAATGACAGCTCCTTCTGGACGGCTCTGCCCTCGGAGAGGATCCAGCTGCGGGCCATGGTCATAGGACGGATGGGCATCTTTCTCAGGACGTGGATATCGTACTCGGGGTAGTCGTCGTAGAGGGCCTGGATGAGGCGGTCGTGGTGTGCGATTTGGTCTACGCGGCGCTTCTTAAGGTCGGCCATAGAGAGATCCTTGAGGTGGGCGGGGCAGGTTGACGATGAGGAAGACTCGGACATAGTGTTGCGTATGGTGTCGTTTGGATTTGTGTGGAGTTTGGGTTTGAGGGTTTTGTTTGTGATTTCGGGAACGCGAAATCAAAGGGAGATGGAAATGTTTGCTGAGTTATGTTTGTGTAGACAGCAAGAGGCGAGGTGCAGGGGATGGGGGGGGTATATACTAACACGTTAAGTAGTACCCGGACTCAATGTGCATTCTATGGGGCTGCAGGCTCATTCCAAATTGCTTGTACTCCACAGCAACCACGTGATCCTGATAAACCATAACCAGCTCAGGAGACTCTGGCCAAATTGGTATTCCAATATGTGTACGCGCAACCATTACAGTATTCGAAAGGCAAGAGGCTTTGATTTCTCGTGAACTATTGAAAAAAATGTTATTATTTAGAATTAAAACTGTTTGATATGTAAGTTGACAGCTAGCGGACAAGTCCATTTCATATTGACCTCACATTTTTTCTCTGCAATTGGAGAAAGAAAAACTCCAACCTAGCCTTCACCTGTCTCGGCTTACATTTGACCAAATCAGCCAGGGTTAAAGGTGAAGTCTCGTCTTCACGACTTCTAATACTATTCCCAGTGCCTACGTTGGCATAGTGACCGTACTCGCCTTCCTCTTTGTCGCCTTCACAATGCCACCACTATGCTTGAGTCTGGTGAAGATCGGAATACGGCTTACGATATATGTCTTTAGTTTGACTGCTACCCATAAGACTGTATTGTTCTTGTGTATTTAGTATGATAATGGATTTACAAGATTGGATTTACGGATACTATGTTCAGTCAAATGGCAAATTCATAATATCTTGGATGCTGATTACCCAGTATGGCTTGAGAATAGTTTAAGTTATGGAACAGAAATCAATTAATTGTGATTTACCACTTTCCACTCGTAGTGAAGATGTTTTGTTTAAGTGGTGGGAGACACGCGTAAAACACTCGTGGCAGGAATTCACTAATTGTCACAGTGCTCTCTCCGATTTGCAAGCGTAATATACGGAACCGGTGAAGTAATAATGCAAAAAATTAATTAATTGCGAACTAAAAACAAACGCTATGGATGCGGTCCATCCGAAACTATCACCCGCAAACTCTGGCGATTATCTCCACCCATCCGCCTGCAGAAATTACTGCGAAAAAGAACAAAAGAAAATAATGAAACAAAAAGAAATCCTCCCTATAACAATGACTTGAAAAAAAAACTGGAATGATCCAGCAACTTGTTGCACAGCATCAAAAAATGCTGGGCAAACACAGGCACTGTTTAATGCTTCTTTCTGCGTGCGATCTCCTTCTGTACCACGCGCAGTTCCTTCTGGACGGCGCTGCTCTGAGACAGGAGCCTGCTCCTAGTTGTGGTCATGGCACGGATTGGCATGTTGTTCTGTACGTGGAAATCGTACTCTGGGTAGTCGTCGTAGAGGGCCTGAAGGAGGCGGTTGTGGCCTGCGATCTGGGCATCGCGACGCTTCTCCAAGTCGGACATGGAGAGGTTGTTGAGGTGGGGGGGGCAAGTTGAAGAAGAGGAAGACATGGTGTTGTGTGGTGTGGTTTGGTTTGTGTTTGGGTGTGGGTTTGTGGGTGTTGTTTGTGGTTTGGGGAAGGCGAGGTCGCGGGGAGGTGGATGTGTTTGCTGAGCGAGAGGGGAGGTGCTGGGGATGGTGAGGGGGTATTTATACTGCTGCGTTGAGCAGTCCCCGTGGTCAATGTGCATTCTATGGGGCTGTAGAGATGGAGGATTCTATGGAGCTTCACTGCCTGCAGTTAGATTTACTCATGCCCTGAACTAACTAGCATGTGCGCGTTGACTCCATACAGATCACGGGGGCCTGATACGTCATAACGAGTCGCTGACGCTCTGGTCCGTTTTGGGTTCCACTCTGCAATGCTCACAGCTCACAGCTCGGGCCTGCCGAGAGTCCTTGATTTGGATTTGGAGTCACACGAACCATATCAAATACATACGCTAGTACGGCCAATGATTCCTTTAATGGTACACTAAAACTACTAATGCTAAAATCCGCTATTACGTGACACCTTCACTATAGGAAATCCTCCCACCCCACTGTCTTCCCCCCCCACTGCCACTCGTCACTCGACATACTTACTCACCAGCCTACTTCCTGTTCAGCCTGCGCGCCCTTCTCGCCACCCTCCTCCGCAGCGTGGCGATCCTCCGAGCCAAATCCTGGTCGTCCGAGCCGAACACCCGTGGGTCCTCCTGCAGCTCCTCGATAGTGGACCCGTGTATGATGGCGAGGCACCTTTCCGCAAGCTCCTTGCGCTGCTCTTCGTACTCGTCGGGGTAGGGACTATTCTGTATTTTCATGTCGATGCGGAAGAGCTCAAGCTCGGCGTCCTCGAGCTGCTCTAGCGGGGTGGGGGCTGGTACGGCGGTCATTGTTGCGGGAGTGTATAGAGAGTTGTGGGCTGTAAATGTTGAGGTATGTATATCTAGAGTGATTGGAGTTGTTGCGAAGGCTGGGATAGCTCTCCGGGTTTGTGGTAATATCCAGGTTGAAGATATCAAGATCGGAGGAGCTGGTGGGATTGAATGGTAGTTGATACATAGCTCTGGCACTATATATGCGGTACGTGGTCTCCCTTCAATCCTACATTCAATCTACCTCTCTGTTTCAAGATTTGGAAATATGGAAAACAGGTTATACGAACAGTTCGGACAGTTCGGACGATCCATATAGCCGAGGACCATGAGCTCGAACACGCCAACTCCAGAACTCAGACACTCCACTTCCAAAGCAGGAACACCTGTTCTGCCCGTCTCCGCGGATTCTACCCATTAACCGGACATCGATCGGATGGGTATCACATCAGATAGACGCTCCTTCTATTCTGCATGCCTACTTGGATGGGAAACCTACGCGTTGGATATTTTGGCGCATAGTGGTACTGGTACAGTAGAGCGTGCATGGCCTCAGCGGCACCACCTCAATGTCATAGGTTCCATCCTGCCATCGAGATAGCCGGGAAATGGAAACGATAGGCGAAACTGACCTCAGCGGGGGGACCGTCGAGTTTAGGAAAAAGAATAATCAGAAGGAAGAGAGGACGGGTTTTTACTCCGTTCTCTCTTGAATGGAGAGCTCCTGCAGGTTTCTGGGATTTAATCAATAGTCTTACTCGATATAAGTGCGGACATCAACAGCTTGCTTACGGTGTTTCAAACTTTGGATAATGGGGTTGACAGCCGCAAGCTTCATGTGTTGCATAGATGTTATATTAGCACGATATATCAAACTGACTAGCGAATAGGTAGCCACTGCGGAGGGGGCAGAAAATATCACACGTTACAGAAATGATCGAATCGCCGGATCACATTGTTCTTACTTGCGAGAGGCCGGGAGTGGGACTGGTGCGGTGGGCGTTACGTGTTATTCACCTGATGTATAATTTGCAGCTCGAGAAGGAGGCAGCTCCCATACGGACGGTGTCGAAGCTTCTATGTTGCAGAATTCAGTTTAGGTTAATCATTGCCGCTACCACTCGTGAACACATTTTACCCAGCTGGAAAATCCTTATTTCAACGCATAAATGTAACATTAAACAGCAATCTATCTAGCACCATAGTAGTGATGCCTACCAATACACGATCGCGCACACCCTCGAGGCGGACTACCGCCTCCGAAGAGATGGATACGCAAACCCGGGCATTGCCGCCAGAACGAAGGCCTCTGGGACCTCTATCCCGTCCTGCCGACCCAGATCGCGCGCGCGCTGTATCCTCGCCTGCAGCCGCTCCAAGCGCTTCTTGATGGCCCTGCACATCCACTTGCGCGTGCTATAGGGCTCCTCACTCTTCTCGATGAGGACACTTAGACAGCGGTCGATGCTTTCACTCTCGCGCACGGCGAGGGCGTCGGGGTCCGCGCTGCGGTCGAGCGCCCTCTTGATGCGGGTGAGCTCTTTCTCGGCGGTGGCGATTTGATCCCGCGTGGGGGCGGGGGTGTAGTCGGGGGGTGGTGAGCTGCTGGACATGTCTGTGAGTGTTGGTGTTGGTTGTGGTGAGGCTGGTTGTAGGCCAAGTGGTGTGTGTGTGTTGTTGTGGCTTTCTGCACAGAGGGTTGGGGCAGGGGGTGTTTATGGACTCGCTGGGGGTGGGGGCTCATTGAATTGAGAAGCAGGGGGCTGGGATTGGTGCTATATCAGATGATTGCAATGTCCGGCGATATCTACTTAACTCGAGGTGCTGCGAGATATAGAAAATCTGGAAACATGCCTTCCATTGACCCGGTTCCCGGCGTGGCACGGGGGCCGGCAGAGCTCTGATTTGACTGAGGGAAACGGTATTTGTGATCTGACAAATACAATGGGATAAATTCATCTTGCACTCAAACCTCGGCCTATGGGTCGTTATTCGCCAAACCAATTCATATTATCCCCACCCCTCCCTCTTTGAATAGCCAAGCGGTGCATATTGAGAGCAGAGTGAAGTGAATGTTGACCGATACGCAGTTTCTTATGCAGTCTTCCGGCACCTTGAGAACCGACCAATGATCCTAAAAGATTAGTGGCAGTAAGTAATCCAACAAAACACACATCTATCTGTGTTATATCCTCCAGCCCGCTGAAAGGAGTACGGTGCAGTTTAAACCTACTGTTCTTTCACAGCTTATTCCGTAACATTCGTGGTGTGGGCTGCTAACGAGCTAAAGAAAAGGGTGGATGGATGGTGGATGGATGATGAGGGTCTCGTGGTGGTTAGGGGAGCGCTTGGGAAATGGTTCTGTGTACGACCGTCGCTGGTAGTGGATATACATTGAATTGAGAAGTACGACATCTAGTCCACGGTACAGAACAGCTGTTCTGTGTTTCCTGGGGCAAGGTATGTTTCTGAACACACAATCATTGAACGCATAACTGCATTGAATTCGGAGATACAACATGCTCTCCGTAGTATATATTCACTCGGGGATGCACAGCGTGGCACAGCGGGTGCATTCACCCATGGTGTCACTCGAAATACTTTATGTGTACGCTCACGGACCCTAGTACTACTCTGTTATCGTAGTACGTACGGCAGTAGGATTGGGGAATGAAGGCTGCGATGCGCCATAGAATCACGGATGGGCCTGGAGATGCAGTGGCTTGTCGGGGGTACTGTTCGAAGACGCCTGTTCAGCTGGGTGGCGTGGTGTTGGCCGTCTACTCCTCTGTGAGATTGTGTGAGGATCGCTATGCATCGTTAATATACTATCTAAGAGGCACTGGCTAGAGGAACTCCTTGAGGCGTGGGATGGAAGGATGGAAGAGTGAGGACTTGAAGGTTCCACAACAAGGATAGATAACAACTCAGATCTCAAGACTAGGTGAAAATAGAAATAGGAGTGTTTTATGCTCAGCTGGAACTTGAACTGGTATTCTCTAATTACGATACTGCGCATGGAGGTTGCATCCAGACTAATCGCTTTGATGCCCTGACTTCAATGACGGTAGGCAAGTGATAGTTCATCTAAGAAGTGATAAACAGTTACTGCTAGAATACATTACACCAAGACACTACACACACCCTATCTCGTGTGAGTCTCTAAAGTCTCAAGAAACCGTACCGTCCGGGTGAAGATCCTCTCCCATCCCATAAACATCCTGTATTACACTGCGATACAGCACCCTCCCTTCTCCCCCTCACCTGCCACACCCCACATTCTCCTCATTGCCCGAATCTGCCTCATCACAAATTAGCACTCGACCACCCACTATTCTCAACCCACAACGCACCTCCACCAGTATCCTTCTCAAACCCGCCAGCACCCTTCTCACCCTCTTCCCCCCCCTCCTGTGCACCCCCCTCCTCCTCCTCCCCTGCCCCGTACCCATCCCCCGCGTCCTCAACAACAGCAAGCACATCATCAACAATAGCCATCAGCCGCTTAAACAGCGCCAGATGCACCCTCACATCCTCCAGCGTCAGCTCATCATCCCCCAGCCGCTCACTCGCAAGATCCTTTTCCCGCGCCAGCTGCTGCACGCCCTGGCGCGCGCCCGCCATGGCCTGCTGGAACTGCTCGGGGGTCAGGGTGGGGTTGAACATGGTTGTTGGTGGGATAGAAGACTGCTTGTGGAACAAAGTAAGTTTGGAAACGGGGGTGGTGGTGGTAGGTAGCTGTGAGGCGAGCGAGCACGCAAGGTGCTGGGATGATGGCCTTGATGGGGGGGGTGGGAGGGGCACTACGTGGTTGAACTAGAATGGCTGCTGGGGGGAGGATAGAATGCGGTGGGGTGACTATGGAGTGCTGATGCACGCGCTGGGGGTTGGTGGGCCGCGGATAGAAGGGTGGTGGGGCTTCTATTGTTCCTTCTTGCGCGGTGGCGGTGGTGGATGGATGGATGGATGGATGGGGGTGATGGGCGTGTGTTGGGCGTGTGTTGGGATGGGGGGTACGTTATGTACTGCTGCGAGTACACATTGCTGCATACATGGGTCGGCTGGGTGCCCACGTAGCGTTGCTGGCCCGCCCACACAGAGGAAAGTGTGATGTATCCCGAGAGGCGGCATACATTGTGGAAATGTCGGCGGAACGTGGCAAAGATGGCTTGGAGGGGATGTAGGCTTGAGTTACGCATCATCTTCACTATCACAAATACAAAAGCTAGAGTTGAACAGTTTTGTTTCATTAGCCGGAAGGGCGGGGACTAGTAGAAATGTAACACAGCTGACATTCGCAAACGTGCTGGTAATCACAACCACACTCTTACCCCGTGCACTCTTCCCCCTCGCCCCCTCACTGTACAGACAGAGCACACCTCCCCTACTTCCAGAACCCCATCCTGCTCGGCCTCTTCCCAGGCACCGCGCTCTCCGCGTCAAACACAATCCCGCCCTTCTCCCTGATCTCCTTCTTGATCCCCTTAATCTCCCTCTCCATACTCTTGAATATCAACTCCGTGAACACGCCCCCATAGCACCTCACCCTGCGTACACTAAGCCTCTTGCCGGCCCCACCGTACCACCCGATGAACCAGGTCATGTGGGTGAGTGCTCGATGCTGCACGTTGAGGATGCGCTGGTGCTCCACGAAGAGGCGGATCTTGGCGGCGTCGCATGCACAGGGTTCGCTGGTGATGAGGGAGAGGAGGGCGCGGTGCAGGCACAGCGATTCGTTGAGTACTTCGAAGCGGATGTTGTCGTATATGTGAACCACGTTCTGGGTGAAGTCGTGGTAGGACATGGCGCCGGTGGTCTGGGGCGTGGTTGTGGGGGGGGGTGTTTGTGGTGCACTTGGCTGGGAGTGTTGAATGTGATGTGTTTGGTGGGATGGTTTGGGATTTTGGGGGGGGACGTCTATAAATACGGAAAATGTTGCAGACTACAGAACTTTGGCAGCGACATAATATGCAGGGAACATGGGTTTTCTCAATTTGCACTGCCTGCTCAACTACAACGTTGCTACAGACTACTCAAACATCTTCCCTCCCCCCTTACACTGTTCCCTCCCCTGCGCGGTCTACAGCCAACTCGCCACCGCCAACACACTCCCCCAACCCCCGAGTGTCGCCGCATGAGACTCCCCCGTCCGTCCCCACAATCCCATCGACCCCTAACCCCTCCTTTTCCTCTTCCTCTCACTCTTCACCGTCCTGAGGCGGCTCTCAAGGATGTTGACGTCCGCCTTCACATCGTCCATCTCCAGCAGGAGAAGCATCCCCTTCTCCCACATCGCGGCTTCCATCACTGGGTTCGGCCCGTCGTTGCGGTGCCGCCTGTTGTAGTCGTCAATCGTGTCATGCAGGCGCTCGAGCTTCCTGTTGACCCCTGCCAGGCGCTGGTGCAGGCGATAGAGCTTGATGTGGATGACGGGGACCTCGATGTAGTAGTGCATGGCTGCTGGTATTGGTTCTTAGGTGGTAGCACGGAGTGGCTGAGTTATCGCGATTGGATGAGTCCGCGGGGGGGGGTCTAGACTGCCGGAGAGGGGAGAAGAGAGGGGATTTGATAGATGAATGGGATGCACAGGTATGTGTGTGGTGTCGGTGATGATGAAGTGGCACAGTGTGTGTGCGGAGGTTGATGATAGGTGTTTTCAAATGGAACTTTTCTGACTTTTAATACAGCTCGCCGAGACTTTTTTTTTTTTCATTTTTGGCCACACGCTGTCTCGGCGCTGCGAGGATAACAGTTGGCATTTTGAACGACCGCTATCATGATTGTGTGGAAAATGTGTTTCGGATGGAGGAGGACCACGAAATAGGAGATATCTGTGATGATTAGATGGTCAATGTCTAAGATAATGAGGTATCTAAGCGTGGAGTGAAATATTGAAGACAGTCGGAATCGCATCGACAGTGGTAGTACGTGGGACAATGACAGCTGCGGCGGGGCCGCTGATATCAGTGTGAGGTTATCCCATCGGCTCCTGACCCGACTCTTCACGGTCATCAACGTTCGACACACACTGGGAATGGCTGGATGGGCGGTGCTCAGTTTCGATCATGTGGATGCAAGCATTCTTCTGGAGAACATCTTGCAATTATAGATTTCGCGGATTTCCTTCTGTCCACTGAAACTAGCCAGCGCCGGGCACACCCCCCACATCACATGTCTCCAATTGCCACCAATCTACGCAGCACTTGGGGTTCCTGTGAGAAAGTTCAATCTAGTTTCATGAATCATTCGACGATCGGGGTTTCTCATTGACACACGCTTCCGGACATGTAACATTCACATACCAAGTGGGGTGTTTAATTCAAAAAGGTTTATTAAATGATGAGAAAAAACAGCAACGTCCTCGCCCTAACCTCACACACCCCCCACCGTACCATCTTCCACCCGTTCCAACCCACCAAACCCAACGACCCCCCCCCCCCCAGTCCACCACTCTGTCTCAAAACATCGAACTCAAGACCATATCATCCTCACCACACCCTCCGCAATCTCGAACATCTCCAAGTCGAGTTTGATCATCTCCATCTTTGCGGAACATATCCGCGCCTTCAACAGCACTCTCTCCGTCTCGACCTTGCACCAGTCACTGCTTGCACGGTCGGAGGGGGCGAGTGCCTCCAGTTCGCACTCATAGTCGTCGATCTTGTCCTTGAGGACGGCTTGCTGCCTCTGTAGCGCGCGGATTTGGTCGCCGGGTGTCATGTTGGTTGTGGTTGTTTTGTGTTGTGCGTTTGTTGGGAACGGTGGGTTGCGTTGGTGTGGAAGGGAGGGGCTGTTATGTAGCTAGCTGGCTGACAGGCGTTGCTGGGAACGCTCAAAGTATTGTGATTCTATTTGTGTTCCGGCGCTGAGAACGGGGTGTAATGATTGGCGGTGGGAGTCCTAGGCGTGACAATTGTTGAAGGTGTTCAACAATGATATTTCATGTGGGAGTCGTAATCGAGCTTTCTGATAAAGCGTAGATCTGGAGAAGTGGTCTTTATATATTGGTAGCAGACTACAAGGGTCAGATAACGATATGGGTTTTGGCCCCGACACCAAACCTTACCACTAGGATTAACAGTCTAAACCACCGCCAAATACTCTACAGCAACCACTTCACACCCCTCGGCGAGAGAATCAGATCAATCCACTAATCATCTGATCATTCTACCTCCGTGTTACATGCATAGACAGGAATTCCAAAGGTTCGCCCGTTTTATCCACCAAACAGGTTTGAGCAAACCGGTTCACTTGATATTTTGGTTCAATTTGGTCTTTGGGCTAGTTCGGGTTGAGTGCTTCATCCCAATCAAAACCCAGTTCAGACTGTTTTACTGAACGGTTCTATCACGCAGGTACCCGTCATATGGAGAACGTATTTCCTGACCTTCAAAGGCCCAAGTACACCAACAACGAAGCAACAGGCTCTCAAAAAATATTTAGTTTGTGAACCTGCAAGCTAGAGGAAAGAGCGGTGCTGGTTGTTGAACCGGTTTAGAAACCCATTACCCTGTTCAGTTCAGTTAGGCATGGTATGGCCTCCGGATAGAACCAGTTTCCACGGGGGGAATCGGTGTCTACGCGGCCACCGCCAAGCGCTCGTTGTAGCGACCTGTCTAATCAACTTAAACTTATGCACAGAGCTGGTGATGAAGATTTTGAGGTCAATAATCTTCGACCTCAGATTTGCCCTCAGATCTGCCCTCTCCCTGTTCATCACGTTCTTCCCGCTGCCAGATGTGCATACATTGAGTACATCTAGGCAGTCTTGGAATCTGCTGTGCTCCGCCTCCTCGGCCACGATCTTCCTCTGTATGTCGGATTCTGCTTGCGGTAGACATATTACATATTATTGGTTGTTTGTGTGTTTGGGGGAGGTGGTAGTGTAGAATTCAGGTGTGGTGGGCCTAGGCTCTTTTGTACTTGACGTGTGAGAGAGGCATTCCTATTCTGCATATATCCGTTCCGGTGTTCAGCCTAGGTAGTACATATCCTGTGTACTTGGAAACTGTTCAATCAATGATCGTTTTGGTCTGAAATATCAGTGGCCGAACCCCCACCTAGTAGTCTTACCCGTAGATGTGACTGAAGAGGTAGTCTTCCTGGACGAATCACACTCTCCCTTGAGCTATATTAAGGCAGCCCCAGGCACAAAATATTTTTTTCTTTGATTCATTGGAGAGATCAGTGATTGGCTCGCACCTAAGATCTCACAAACCAATCATCAAGCCCTTGCACAAGTTTAAACACCTTCGCTCTACGACGTTATACCTCACTCTACAACCACGCATCGCAGTTCATCCCCTAGCCACACGATTCCATCTTCACAGCGCGTTGTTTTTCGCTACCATCATTCACCTTGGACAGTATGGCCGCCGGTTCCCTCTGCGCTCTTGGCCACTCTTGAGTGCAAGGTCCCGCTCCCCCATGACTAGAGGGTTCTGGCGCCGAGTTTCACAACACGGTCTTGATCTCTTTATCCATTCCGGCTCCTCTGTATAGCCCACATGTGGACGAGAGTCTCAATTCTATTTCGGCATTCCGGTTCTAACAGTGGGTGATGCGTACCTTATCCGGGACCTCTAAACCCGATAATCATGTGACCTTGAAATATGGATCACTCAGCCATCAAAAGTCACAGTTCATCTTCCTCACATGTTTCGTCACATCACTCGTATGCATTGCAAACTATACTTCTGCTGCCACAGCACCCAAATTTCTTATTATTAACCAGCAGGGAATAAAATTATACGCGCTCGGAACCTTATACCTCACACCAGACATTATGAAAACCGTCCGGAAACAAAAAGACCTTCAGCCCCCGATCTCAAACCTCACTGTGCCAAACATCGCCCGGAGCTCGTTCCCGAAGTGCCTTCATCTCGTCCTCACAGCTATCTATCTCGCTCATCACACCACCCATCTTGCCCTTGCACTTTGCAATTTCCGTCTCCACGCTGCTCCAACCAGTCGTGTATGACCAGGACGGTTTAGTGCTAGGATTTGTCTCTAGCGCCTCAAGGAGGTCTTCGTACTCGTTGTATTTGGCCCACAGGGCATCTAGCTTCCTGTTGAGAGAGCGGAGCTTGGTGGCTACAGACATTTTGAGTTAGTGTTGTGGGTTGTGGTGTTTGTGGTTTGTGATGTGTGCGAGTTGTGGTGGAAAGGAAGGAATGAACTATTGTAGGGTTCGGGGTGCTTAAAGACAGAAGGGTTCGGGGTGCTTTGAAAGCAGAAGGGTTCGGACTACTTTAAAATCAGAAGGCTGCTTTAGAACCAGAATGCTGAGACGGGGACTGGAATTCTATTTGTACGTCAGGGCGGTGAGGTTTGGGGCTGGGTTCTTGATTCGTGATTTTTCCTTCTTTGGTTCATGTCATCTGATGCGTAATTTGTCATCTGATGCGCACTTGAAAATGCATAATGATCGACTTTGAATTTAAACTCTACTATCTTCGCAGGCTGCTACTAAACCAGACAACGTTAACCATCTATCTACTAACCATCTATCTAATACCGATTCCGAGCTGCTGTGAATGTTAGTGTTTTCGTCTCATCCCACAATCTTCTCACACTTCCCCCC
>VOVZ01000050.1:253380-381844 GCA_008079325.1 Morchella conica | reverse complement strand
TCCCACTCGCCCAACACAAATGAATACAAACCCGCCACGACATTGAACAAAAGGCTCCTAGCACCACCACCACCACCACCACCACCACCACCTACTCGGGCACCACCTCCCCACAACACCACTCCCCACCCCCGACCACCAGAAAACACGTCCTACAGAGCCCCACCAAGTAGCGCATATGCGGCAGCGCATTGACAGACCTGAGCACCATCTCATCCCCCGGATCGCAATTCTCGTACAGCCTCAGCATCAGCACAAACAGGTTTTGGTGCTCGGGGTATATCGCATTGAGGATATAGAGGTCGCGGCGGATCTCGGAGAGCGGTAGCAGGCCGCCCCCACCACCCCCCCCATCACCACCAGCACCAGCACCGGGCAGCGGCTGCATCCGGAACTGGAAGCGCGGCGCGGGGTTGTAGCCGGGCGAGTGGAAGTCGAGGTGCTCGTACTCGGTTGGGAGGGGCCCGCGGAGGGCGCGAACGGCGTCGATGCGCGCTTGAAGGAAGGTGTCGAGGCGGGCTTGGGCGGCGGGGTCGGCGTCAAGGTCCGCGTCGGGGTCGCTGTCGAAGTCTGTGAAGGTGTCGGGCATGGGCGGTGGGGAGGAGGGGTAGTAGGGCTCGGTGGGGGTGGGGGTCCACGGCGTGGGTGTGGTGGTGAGGTGGTCGCCGTTGTCGCTCGCGACGTAGGTGGCGGTGCTGTCCGAGTGGTGGTGGTCAGGGGGGTGGTGGTCAGCGGGGTGGGTGCAGGGGCTGATTGTGGCGTGGTGGCCGGGGTGGTCGTCGTCGGCGGTGATGGAGGGCTCGTCTTCCACGGTGGCTTGGTAGGTCGGGGGGCGGTTTCCGAGGGCTAGGGTAAAGGTGGTACCCTCGGCCATAGCTCTGTGGGTGTGTGATGACGCTTCCGGACTGTTGCCCGGGCTGGGGTTGGACATGCGCTGATATTGTGGAGTCGACATGGCGGCTTTCTCTGCCCGGTGGTGAGCAGATGATTCGAGGGGTGTATGGAGGGAGGGGGTATCGTAAGAGCGTACCTATTGTGGTCTCTAAGTAGGTATGTTTGAAAGCCGTGTTGTGTTTTCTGAGAGTCTAGGACTATATGGCAAGGTAATTGTCAATGAGATGATGATGGCTGAAGTAAAGAGGATGTAGGCAACGGAGTAATAGCTTGTTGATTCTCGTAAGAATGTGCCAGGATATTGGACGTTGCAGGATCAGCTGGTAGGGTGATGATCGTTGTTACAAGTTCTGGGACGAGACAAGAATCGGCGTGCACTGTGTTTGGCAAGTTTGGAAAGCTGTAAGAGAAACGTCGTTCGGTCCTGGCGGTGTTTCTCAATGCTTTCTGATGCACTGCTCTGCTGGGCCAGCTGTGTTGACAACAGAGTAAGACACCAGAAGGTTGATACCGCAGAAGTGGGTGTGCCGCTGGTTGCGTTAAGGAAGTGTTGAGCACTGACAATTGTGGGCCTCCTATTAAGATGCACTGCTAACAACAGGCTATAGTACTATCACCACCCCATGGATCTCCCTAAAATCATCTACCCCCGTCTCCCCGTATCAAGCAACAGTTTCATGAGATTCAGTACCAAAAAATGGTACTATATAAATACGGAATTGTATAAAACTTCTGAATTAAATCGGAATTCTAAATATCATCCCGTAAGAATACCGTAGCAATACCGTAGTTGTATATTTTGGTACTGTAGTTTTCGCCTGTCAGATTAGAGATACATGCTCACACAGGGCCCATTTTCATACAGCGCAGGCGTTCTACTATATCAAGCAGCCTTTCGAGTACAAATTCTATCAGTATCTTGGCTCAGCTGAGACCCTAGCCTCGGCCCCTGAGACCAGGGTCGTCGCTCCGAACACTAAAAGCAGAGTGATATTTGATGATCTCAAAGTCCCGAACCGATACATGTACATAAAATACCTCCCCTAGAACCCCCCTATCAGGGTTCAGAATGTGCGGCAACCATCTGGGTAGTCTATAAAAGTACTACAATACAGCATGTCTCGTTTGTCAAAAAACGAGAAATGTTGGAGTGCTTTGGTTGGTAAGAACAGGTTCGGACATGGGTTCGGGGAAGTTGGTGGACAGGGGTAGGAACAGGTGTACAACGATTGGGAAAATCATTGTCATCAGCAAACCCGCAACCTCCGCCAGAAGCTCTGGACGCTGGAGTTGCCCAAGCACGCACTAGTTTTTCTGGCGTGTGCCGGTAGTGATATGTGCACCCCAACTGGGTGCGCTTGGGCCTGCCACTTTCCCAATGGTGTGTTTTTTCACCTGACACTCTCGCGACAGATTCCTATTCTTCCTGACACATTCCCAACGGAGTGCCCTCACCCTAACGCTCTCGCAACGGAATGCTCTCCCGCCTGACACTCTTGCGACGGGATAGTTTCTCGCCTGATGCTCTCCTGACGGAATACTCTCTCATCTGATGCTATCCCGACTGACTTCTCTTTCGCTTGATGCCGACCAGACGGAATCCTCTCTCACCTGTCTCTCTCGCTACACAATGCTCTCCAGCCTTAAACTACTACCTATTCTCTCTACGCTCTTGGAGCCCTCTGACAACTACGGTATATTGATAAATATGCTTCTGGAGTACTTCTGTCTGCTCCAGAAAGGCTCTACGCATTGCATTTTACCCTTTAACGCCCTTTTTGTTACCATCAATGCTACTCTTTTCTTTCGTAGACACTGCTTCGTGAAGTATCTAAACCCGTGATACTATTACTAAATACTAACACAACAAGCATCTAGAAATCGTTAATCGAATATAATGATGATACAGGTATATAGGTATCCTTCGAAAACACTCGTCCTCCTCTCCAAATCACTTGATATTATGCTCAAAAACACTTCTCATTGGGCTTCAAAGCACTCACCGGTGTCCTACAGATCGTGTTACTCCTCCGATCCTTTGCGATCATCATGTTTATCCTTCTTGCTTTTCACTTTCCCTTTAATACCCTCAAGTTGAACCTGAACCACCTCTTCCTGGCCGCCACCCTTGTCGGAACCAGAAATATCGCCTGGAGCACTCGGGGATTCCTCCCGAGCATTCCGCAATGCCGCAAGGTCCGCCACTAACGGTTTGTCATCTAAGTTGGAAGCTATCTTCCAGTATAATCTCGCTAGTGATACCCTTTGTCACTCGTATCTATCAAACCTGAGGTTAACAGAACTATTCAGAAAGACGCTACATCATTATGGCATCAATCTATGATAGCATACCTTCTTCCAGACATTATTCCAGATCACCTCCAACGTTGTCTCTCATTCGTTGCCCATTCTTTGAACGTTTCTACTTCTGTATGATAACAGGGTCTGTCAGTGCTCTCGAAGCACTCGGTATAGCTGTAAGGGGATGTGAGGGGATCAGGGATACTTACTGACAACACTCTTGTTTTGTGACTGCAAATGATCAGGCTTCACATATTTTCCTGTTGACCATGCCCTAATGCAATTAGAAATCAACATGGATATCAGGAAAATATACGTAGGGATAATATGCTCTAGAAACTTGGGTCTTTTGCTACTCGCATCCTGACCACATGCAAGTGTGTATAGAAGAACGGCATGACTATGACGGTGATACAGGAAGAACGATTTTGTGAGGACGACGAACTATTACCGGCTAATCTTGTTGCATTCCTGAACGCTCAGAAAGCATCCCCGAGTGCTACAGGAAATATCTTTGATTCTGACAATGGTGGCGGCCAGGAAAAGGTAGTTCACGTTCAACCTTTTGGCATTGAATGCGAAGAGGAAGGCGAGGAAGATGGACCTGATAATCGCAAAGCAGGAGAGGAGGAGTATGATCTGTAGTTCACTGGCGAATGCTTTGGAGTGCAATAGCGAGTGCTCTTGATACCTCTCAAGGGGTGGCAATGAGTGAGTATTCCAGAGTGTACGAGAGGTGATAGTAGTAGCTGTCGAGTTAGTTCAAGCAGAGTGCGAAGGGCTTCGTAAGAAGAGAGGTGAAAGCGTATGTATTGGTAAACAGCGTAAATATTTAGATGGCTTAGCCTGATATGAAATACCAGGTTAGACCATTCGTTTGTAATAAGTATAACTATAGAAGAATGCATTGCTTAAAAAAAAGAAATTGAAGAAGGGAAACAGAATCAAAGCGAAATAATGCCTCTTTAACGTACCCAAGGAAATCTCACGTTGACTATTCTCAAATAACTCACACCACGTAATCAGAAAGAATCTCATAGAAGACAACAGAAATCTCCTGACTAATTCAACTGTTCGACACCCAACGACGTAAACAACTGTTCATGAAAAGAGCAAGGTAAGTGCTTTGGAGAGGTACATATATACCAGTATTGTCCAATTGCCAAAATCTGGATGCTGGTACTGTTAATATCTACTAAAGAATCAAGGTTTTGTATGTTCCGCAAATCAATGTCCACTAATGCAAACAATAGTATAACTGATAAAAACAGGGCCCTGAAGGTAACATTTGGCAATTCGAACGCTGCGTAGCAGTCTGGAGTATTGCAAATGCATTATCAATATGTCCAAGTGTCGTCAAAAAGCTCCAAGAGAGTATAAGGGATAGCCAGTAGTCTCAGAGGAGAGAGTATTCCGTGCTGAGAGCGTCAAGTGAGAGAGTATTCCAGGGGGATAGCGTCAGGCGATATAGCACTCCGTCAGTATAGCGTCAGGCAAGTAAGCATTATGTCGCAAGAGCTTCAGGCGAAAGAGGACTCCGTCGGAATGGTCTCTCCCCTGAGGAGGAAATGTTTTGACCTGAGAGAGTTAGGCCAAAGAGCTCTCCATCGGAATGGCATCAGGAGGAATAGCATCCGTCGCAAGAACGCCAGGGGAAAACCACTCTGACGAGATATTCTCAGTCATAATGGCACTCTCTCGGGGTTAGCTTACTACTAGCGGGGTACGCTAGAAGTACTCGTGTGCTGCTGAGGGCGTAAGAAGCACTACTGCCGGCGAAAGTGGAATATTATGCACCAAGAAGCCACAGGAATGCTCTGCTGCTTCTCTGGAGAGGCTATATGTCTAACGAGTGCCCTGGCTACCTCGAGTGTCTGCAGCGTCTATGGGAGATTGTGCGTTTGCCAATTTGGAATCAGCTATTCTAGGTCTCCTCATGCTTCTGATAGCACCGTTCTGTCCTATACAAGGATCTCTGTCTCAAGGGGCGGCGTGGGTGTATGTATTCCGCAGGGTACGAGGTGCGACAGTAGTAGCTGTCGAGTTAGTTCAGCGAGGTGCGACGGTATTCGTTAGAAGAGAGGTATCAGCGTATATATTGGTAACCAGCGTAATTATAGAAGTGGCTTCGCCTAGCGTGATATGCTAGGTGAGGCCCGGCGATAGTATTGAGTACAAATGTAGTAGAAGACGTTGCTTAAGGAAAGAAGAAGAGAAACAGGAACGAAGGGAGGGAAAGCCCTCCTAGTATACTCAAGAAAATCCACCGATGACTAATCCCTAATGACTCACGAGCACGCAACCGACAGAGTTTTCACCGAACATAACTGAACACGACAGAACAACCATTACTAATCCAACTCCTCCATTACCAACGACTGCACCAAGCGATCCATGAAACTCTGTATTCCATATGAGTACCCCAGTGTGCTATACTAGAACTTTTGTGTTTGCCGACCCCCCTATTTACGGTGCTCCAACCTATGCTCAATGTTTCCTCCAATGGATGAAGTAGATCAACGATCTTATCGAACTCGAAATTTTAATTTCGTGGTTTCATTCAATTGAATGATCTTTATGAATGCTCTAGCCGTACTCAGAAAAGCTCTGACAGTAGTAACAACGGCCATTTCAATTATATTCGATGTTGGACTGTTGTTTTTATTCTTGTTGATGTTGTGGATCTGTGCGCTATCAAGTGGAGTCAGACATTGTGTGTTACGGGCCGACTCGGAGGACACGGGGAACGGGTTCGGGGATTCTCGGTTAGAGAATGGTAGAAGCTGAGTCAAGGTCATGTGGGTGAAAACTCTTCACCTCGTGCGGGGTCAGGGTCAGGGTTCGGGGTTATCAGGCTTGATACCGATAGATATTAGGCGGGGTTTCCTAACGATAGGATACCGAAGGAAACGAACGGAAACAGGGTCAGAATGGCTTCGACCAGTATGGTATGCTAGCCGAGACCAAATGTTACTAGGACGGGGACCAAGGGGCACAACCGGGAAGTTATGCAACTTGGGTTCGTAGAAGCTCAAAGACAGAAACTAAAATGTATTCCTATATAACAGGAAGTTCGGATAAGGAGAAAAGTAAGAAAGAACAAAGGGAAATTACAGCCATATATATATCCATCAGAACCCGATGACTAATCCGTTTAACGGAAACCCATAGAAAGAAAAGAACCCCAAACATGAACGAAATCTCAAACGAAACTTAACCAACGACAACCTGATTACTAATCCTTCTCCTTCCCGAACTTTTCCTCAAGTCTTGGCACGCCGTTACAGTATTCTTTGAGCTTGTAGTATCTCTTGGTATTGAATTCCGCCTTGAAAAAGGTTTCTCTATCATCTCAATAACATCAGCAAGTGCCCAAAACAAGTGTGGGCATATTGAGAGAACAGAACAAAGCATCTCGAATAGCATAATGGTGGAGATTGCTCTTTCCTCTCATTTTATCCTCGTATTTGTATTTGCAGTATTCCGTTGGGGATGTATTATGTCAATATCAGCCGTGCTAACATGGAGGTCCAAGCGGAAGCCTCAAACTCATTTAGCAAGAACTTTGCAGTATGCAGTCTGCAGCGAATGCTCTGTATGGCGGCACCAATAGATCGTCGACCACTCTGCACAACCGATTAGTGATAATAGCTTCATTAGCTAACAAATAGTTTGGACAAACCTCCAAACCACCCTACAAAAAGTGCCACCACCTTGGAAAACTGTGAAGACTCGAGTTCAATGAAAGCATCTTGCCCGTTGTACAGCAATTGTATTGTCCATTTTACAGCAAGAGTTATAGCTCCCCAGCAAATTTGAGAAGATTGCATCCCTTAGATTCCAATGAATGGCTGGAAAATCAATATTGACAGCTGGAGTAGGTTCAACCTGCAAACCCCCCAGAGAACACTGACGGCAGACCAGAGACTATTCCTGATTACGATTAAGAGATGCATTATGATTCGGAGTCCGACATTTTCGTACAAGATTCAGGTGAGTATTCATATCTCGAATCCCAATCATTTCTTGTGATGGTGGTGGCCGAGTGTGGTCTAAATTGGCATATAGCAACTAAAACAGTTTACGGCGTATTGGGAACCTACTTTACCGCTCATATGACTGCGACGAGTGCTCACGAATCTTTCTTCAATACTAATGCCACTCATTCCTGTCAGAATACAAGTAAAGAATGACACACTATTTTTCACACCGTCCAAGGCCTGACACGAGCACATTGACATCTTCTTTACAAAGGAACTTCAAGTCGTGGCAATGGCTCCTACAGCACTCAGCGGGTTTACCAAGACGCTGATGAAAATAAACGAGATACTGGGAAATTCGGGCTGGAATGATTGGTAGCTGGACATTGGGGGGGACAAAATCTCTTAATCTCATTGGAATCCAATGATAGTTGTCTGATCTCTTCTAGGGTAATGTGCCTTCCGAAGGACATTGGTGTACTTGCCGGTAGTGGAACATATTGAATACGGGGAGCGAACGTAAGGAGAAACGTCTATAGGAAATGGGTGGTGGGAGATTCAGGTCCGTAAGCATTTACCTGTCCACTTCAACTCGAAGTGTTCCATGAGGTGTCACTAATTTGTTTTGGATAGATCCAACGGAGCGGGGTACTGGAAACGAAGCTGAGTGGTATCGAGGCGAGGATCGACTCGAGATACGATCTGGACGGGACAAGAGATCGGGCTCAGATACTGGTCGAAGAGAATATATTGGTAACTAATAGGATATAGAAATCGCTCCGCCTAGCGTGATATACTAGGTGAGACCAACTAGGACTGAATTCTCAAGGGGCGGCGATAGCGAATATTCCGCAGGGTATGATATGCGACATTAGTAGCTGTCGAGTTAGTTCAAATGAGGTGCAGAGGTCTTCGTTAGAAGATAAGTATCAGCGTATGTATTGAGAACCAGCATAGATATAGAGGTGGCTCAGCCTGGTATGGTATACCAGGGTAGGCCAGGCGTGCGTAATGAGTACAAATATAGTAGAATACGTTGCTTAAGGAAAGAAGAAGAGAAACAGGAACGAAGCGAGGGAGAGCCCTCCTAATATACTCAAGGAAATCCACCGATGACTAATCCCCAGTGACTCACGATCATGCAACTGACAGGGCTTTCACCGAACATAACAGAACATGAAAGAACAACCATTACTAATCCAACTCCTCCATTCCCAACGACTCCACCAACCGATCCATGAAATGAATACAAATGAAGATAGATAGATATTTTTATTTTCGCTTAGAAGCCTAAAGGCTTATCGCGCAGCACCGACTACCCTAACTACAACCTCCGCCGACTAACCCAAACAAAAACGAAGGACGACAGGAAAGACAAAGGAAACGAACCGAAAAACAAAGAGTAAGAACGTTTAGAATACATGAGTGTTCGCTACCGCGCGACAAGAGAGGAAAGAAAATAAGAAAGGAAAGAAAGGAAGATAACCGAGATCCCTGAAGCAAACCTAACTATTTCCCATGTCGTGATCGTTTTCCGCTGGTGCCGGTGCCGGAACCGGTGCCGGTGTCGCTGGTACTTGAATGGTGGAAACTGGGGTTGGGGCCGGGGCCGCGGCTACAATTGGGGTCGCGACTATTACCGGAGCGACATTGATGAGTGCCGAGGCAATCTTCTGGGGTCTGCTTTCGTTGAAACGTGCTGCTACTCTTAGTGTGGCCTTAGCCCGCTCTGGGCAGGCTCGGTCGATAGCTTTGTGGAAGCACTTGCAGTTATAACATCTGATGGACGAGTGGGTGCATCGGACTCCTCCCGAACATGTCTTGCACGGGTGTTCGTCTGTGGTATGGTCTTCTGCGCAGTGTCCGCATTGGCCTGTTTCGTGTTCGCACTGTTCCTGGCGGTGCCCATACTCAAGGCAGTTCCTGCATTGTGTGTCTTCTCGTATGTTGTAGTACGTCTCGAGGGAGCATCGGCGGTCGAAGAGGTTGAGAGATCTAAGTCCTAGCGACTCCGTTGTGAAGTGGCCCGGAAGGGCAATGATCATGGAGGAGTGTTCCTTCCCGATCCTTTTCTCTGGTTTAGTGATCCACCTCGGGATCTGGGCAAGCTCGAATTTTTCACCATAGTTGTTTCTGATCTTGGATGCGACGAGTTGTCCTGCGTCTATTCCATCCCCGATTGTTGTTGGGATGCCGTGGAGCAAGAATTTGGACCATTTGGAGTTGGCCCTGATGTCTATCACGTAGATTCGCATCCCCGTGAGTACATCTTTGATTTCGTGCTTGTAAGCGAGCACGGTTTCGGCGGAGGTGTCAAGCTTGGTTTCAAGGATGATGTTATGGTTGAGGGATTTCCTTGCCGCAATGAAGTGGCATTTGGGGTCTGGGAATCCGGCATTGATTTTGGCTCGGATTTCGGAGGGGGTCTGGTTGCAGGGGGCTTGTGGGGTTGGGGCGTTGCATTCAACGATGATTTCTCGGTTAGCCTTGGAGAAGTCTGGTTTGAATAGAGGATCCGGTTTCCTCGAAGCCTTTCGTCTTTGTACCAGCTGGAAGGTGTCTTGGTTCGGGTTGCTTGCCCGAGCCACGTTGGCGAAGGATCTGGTGGGTTGTTGTTGTTGTTGTGGTTGTGATTGTTGTGGTGCCGGTCGGGCTCTAGAGGGGCCGGGGGCAGGGGCGGGTGCCCGGGCGCGGATGATGGGCGTTGCGGGAAGGGGGGAGGGGTAGGTTTGTTGAGGATTAGGAGGGTTTGTCCTTGTATCTCCTTGATCTGTTCGGCGATTTTGTTTTGTGCCTCTTCGCCCTTTGTGAGGAGGGGGTGGATGGCCTGGGCGATGTTTTTGTCAATGTGCTCAATGGCTTCTCTGAGGGTCTTGCCGGATTCGGATTGCGTGACCAATCTAAGGTGCATGGCATGGAGCTTTGCCGCTTGGCTTTCTTGTTCCTTGATAAGCGTCTCCTGGGCGGCTAATACTTGCGCGAGGCTGGCTGTGATGGCGTGTCTGATGGCCCATGAGACGTAATTCATTTCCATTTTGTTGTGTGTATCGTCCGGCACTATGCTGAGCCCGATGTAGTCCACCCTAGGGACGTTGGGTCTCGTATAGTCGTCATCGGTTGCGAAAATGGAGAGGGGGCCCTGAGGCTCCTCTACTTGCTGGGTCGGTTGGGGGGAATCGAAACGGGGTGGTGCTGGTGTGCCAGGGGGCGGCGTATTCATGAAATAGCTGGAGAGAGATGCTTGTGAGGCCGTCTCGTCTGTTTGGAATCTCTTCTGACTTCCCGTTCCGAAGAGGGGTTGTCTGGGTGGTCGTTTGGGGGGTTGGTTTGAGGCCATTTTGGGAGTTGGGGGGTTTGTTTCGCTTAAAGAATAACAACGCGACCGTACGGCCGGAGGACGAGATGGCTCAGCCTGGTATGGTATACCAGGTTAGACTGTTACGCAAGAAGAAAGAATAGAAGAGAATAAAGTGTACGATAATCGAAAGTGTTTGAAGCGAGGTTTACCGAGTGCGAGAGAAATGAAGACGTTGCGTAAGGAAAGAAGAAGAGAAGAGAAACAGAAACGAAGTGAGGGAGACCCTATAATATACCTAAGGAAATCCTCCGCTGACTAATCTCAATGACTCCCACCGTACAACCGAAATAGAAACCCATAACCGATCCCGATCTTTCCTTCCGCAATCCTGACCCGAAGCGCCTAGCGCTGACCATATCCTCTGAGCACCTTCCTAACTCATCCAACTTATCCGACGCGATAGCGATCCTTCACTTAACAACCCGATTCCGCAATATTCCCGACGGCAGGGCAGGTGGGGGCGGTCGTGCCGCGATATATGGATTAACATCTCAAGGTAAATAAGAAGCAATATTTATCTTCTAGGCAATGACGCATTTGCTCGTGGAAACAGAGTTTACAAATTGGGCATGACAGAGGCTAGGTCGAGCTTTCCGAACTCTTGCCCCTACCAATCTGCTAAGTTAGGATCCCAGTAGGTACTTCTAAATCTATGGTCATTACCTTGAATATCAAAAACCTACCTACAGTACCAAAAAACTCGGTATTCTCGATACTGTAGTGTTGCCACAGTGGTAGAGTATTTATTAGAATTCCGTATTATTGGGCCAATACGGAGCTAATTCGGCATATGTGGGAATCTGGCATTCTAAAAATGGCGCATTTTCTGGTAAATGCGAATTCTCATTAATGCCGCATCCCCACACATGCTAGAACACTACGGTAGCGTTACCGTAAGTGAACTTAAGTAAATGTGTGGTAGTGGTGCGGCACGGAAAGAAATACCGTAGTACTACCGCCACACTACACAAGGCTCGCGTAGTAGTATTAAGGCCGCGCCACGGCATTTCTCTAGCATTTTGATTTACAACAATTGCAAGAAAATGCGGCACATTACTCTTTGCACATTACCGTTTTAATACAATGGTACTGCCGTGTTGTACACGTATTTATTGGGTAAACCTTTGGCATTTCTACGTAAAATAGGCCATGTACCGTGGTACTTTCTCTCAATGCAAAAACTGCATATGCACACTGATAACGATTGGATTCAAAATCTATGCAGGCACTTTAAAAGATTACACTCGAGAAACGCATGTAGCTGATCTCACAAATACATGCAAAATTACACTGTATTCATATTTACCTTCAGGTTATTTTTTACTGGTATTTATTTTACATAGCATACATTTAAAATCTAAATACACTACCAATTCGCGATAACAAGCGGAAAACACTCTTTCAAATATCATTGGGCACATGGTAATTCCCCACATCAAAATCCCGCTTTCGCAGGCAAAAGTAGGAGGTATGTTCGTATGATTTTTCTGTGCAGCTTTCCTATTCTATATAAATATAATGTTCATGAATGAAGCAAATACAGAGGACGCAAGAAATCATTTACCTTTAAATTTTAGATGTTCTTTGTAGACCATTTTTGTTTCTTTATATTCCGCACGTCATGTTAAAAAATAAAGAGATGCAGGATTGGGGGAATGAACTATACATGTGGCAATGAATATTTGATGTAAAAGTTTTTTCTATGAGCATTTTCCTATTGTTCTTATATATTAGCGAGCTCCGGAAATGAAGTGCAAATAAACACCAAAATAGCAGATGGGAATGAGAGTAAGATCAACCGTACCTCAGAATGCTTCATATAGGTGTTGTGTTTGTGTTTTTTCTCATACTTGATACTGGATATAAGACTCAATTGTTAAGTATATCAAACAAAAAAAAAACGCGAAGATCTACGTACCATATGATAAAACACAATGACTTATATACGCGTTTCCTATACGACACTTGGGCGACAATGGGTAATGTATAAGGGGAATGTGCAGGTGATGTGAAAAAAAGAGGCGAAAGCAGCAAATAGAAGAGAGATGTTTCTATATAGTCAGTTAATAAATTCGATAAGGATAGAGATAAGAACGGAGATTTACGCCTGATTAAATGGATAAAATGGATAAAATAGTTGATGGTTGAAGCGGTTGATTGGTGAGTGAGAAGTGCAGAAGGCACGGGGGATGAATCACGCTTTTTTTCCCTTCAGTAAACCTTAATCCACGTCCCAAGTTCTATTCCACAGCACGTCCAGGGTACATCAAATACAGCGAATCATTTCATCTACATCATGCTCTATACCGTCGTACAGTTTGGGGTATGCAGCAAAAGTCTTGGAGGCAACACGGCTCAAGATCGATATAAGGGTCATTGTAAGATTGAGCATATCGAGTTTTACCGCGTGAATATCTGGCCATTGAAGGATTCAAAATATATCAATTGTGATACCGATCTCAAGTGCAAACGTACGCATCCCGAGGCAGTTGAGACTCAACGCATTATGGAACGGTTGAGGAAGAAAGCATGTTCCGAGCAAATTGAGGTTTTTGAACGCTACAGATCACCAGAACCGATCTGGCACCCTCGCGCTGAGACAATTGAGCCGAACAAGCAATATTACATTGCCATGCGGTTAAACCATTTTGTCGGAATCACACTTCAGGATTTAAAGAATATCACTGTTCAGGCCACTTCCGAACGCGCCATCAGTAATTCAGGATTTAGCCATGCTGTTAAGCTGAAAAATGCACTTGCACTTCTACAGAAAACGAAATATGATACCCTCGCCTCCTGCTACCATGAATACCGCCAGGTATGTATCGACAAAGAAGATTACCTCGCACGATTGGAACCCTATCTGCGCATGGTTGAGTTAGTCGAGCACAAATGTTTGGTGCCTGATAAGTATGTAGACGAAGCTAAAGTCAATACCCGTATCTAAAAGCTATACGAAAAGCACTTACACGATGTACAATACAAGAAGCTACGCCAGCAATACAGTAACATTCTTGCGCGTTGGCTTACTAATTCCAAAGCCATTGTTTTTGGAGATAATAGATAGGGCGGGTGAGAAGATCGTTAAGCGCGATAGTCCGGGTTTTACAGAGGCATGGAATCGGTTGTTCGAGTGGCGGAAACAACTGGCTGAAGGAAGACCATTCTTGTGCGGGCGCCATGTGGGCCGACATAGTTGCGAAACCCGAGTACTCGTATTACACTTTACTCGAGGAAAATCATCTGAGAGCAGTATATGAAAGTCACTGGAGCTACAAGGTGTGTGTGAACCTCTACCAGGGAAGTATTGCGGCCTTTATCGACTGGAGGCAAACTCTGTCCATCCCTACAGCAGAAATTTATACAAACAATTTTTCTATACACAATGATGTGAGTTTCCCCTTATGCTGGTGCGCTATGGTCCCTAACATTTCTTGAAGATACACACATTTACTCAAAATGGGGATCGGTATGACTCGCGAGACTGCCAACCGGCGGATTCTTAAACTCGGCACCGAAGCTTCATTCGAGGTGTTCAATACTGAGCATATCACACGCTTACCTATTCTATCTGTTCACAAGACTCGGGCAGGCAAGAAGAATGGCGATGGCAGTATCGCCTCCATGGACCCTAACTTTATATCTTTTGTACGCGGTCTGCTGCAGTACCAAATGTCCCCGCCACACCTACCACAGTTGGTTCGACTGCCACGGTCGCTGCCCCAAATTCTCAGCAGCGGGGGGTCATGGGTGCCCAATCGGGGCTTAATGACCCCAATTAATTCCGGACACACAAATTTGACTTCAATTTCTTTACATCTTTTATTTCCATAGCTCATTTTTCTTTTGTTCTATACTGTCACCGGGGTCCTAGACTATTGGAATGTAATGGAATAGAGATAGCCAGACAGAATAGAAATCAAGTTGCAGGTTCAAGATTGTTCTTGCTAGAACTTTAGAGAATAATCTTAAGGCTTTTGCTTCTGCTCTTCCGAGAGGTGTCTGGAGTGATTATGGAGAACTAAATGGGTGGGAAAGAGCCCGAGTACTTATACTCCAAAGCTTTCTATTCTCTGCTCCCAGATTTCCTACTAAGTTCCGGTGGGACTGAGTTCTAGTGCTTGCAAACATTCTACCGCTACTCCGCTTTTCTTTAAGAGCCGGCAGTAGTTTCCAAGCCCTCCAGTGCTACCCTTAGTCAAAGCCTATAGGTAATCTGCCACTTGGTTGTCACACAACTTTTTGCCTGCAGGATTAACCGCCTTTAGTTGCTATAGAGCTCATAGCTTATTGTAGGCTTTCCCAGGCCGAGTGCTAGCGCTATAGTGCCACTTCAGATGCTCAGCAGATACAGCTGGTCGCAGGGCAATCAGAGTCCTACTCTGGCCAGCCTCCTAGTCAGTCAGCAAAGCATAGACTCGTCAATCTGCTCTTCTGTGAATAGACACTCTTCCTAGTCACCGGAATATGGTTACACTTGCAGCTGTTGGCGATCCACACTGCAGGTACTTGTATATCACCGGGTACTGGCTTCGACCAATAACTCTCAGCATATAGAGGGCTCTGGTTAGCATGCTCTTCATGCCAACTAGTTACAATGGCTCCGTTACATATAACACGGATATTGTACAATGTTTCCTATTTGATTTTTTGCATGAGTCCAGATATTTTTTTTGCTGCATGTGGTTTGAGGCCCAGTCATCTCTTTATGTACATGTATACAGACGGCCGTTCGGCATACACGCTAAAACAAAACTGAGAAATTCATGGTGTACAACCGAAAACAGAATGCTACTGAAATGCGGAATGACTACCGTATTTAAGTGAATGCGGTAGTGGATAACAAATGCTAGTATTGTCGAATACCACAAGAATACCCTATCACTGCGGGTCATATTAAAATGCCCCTGTCGGTAACCAATTGCTATAAAAATACGCCTGAGCAACAAATGCCGCAGTCTCATGGCACAAAAAACACCCCATTTTTGGTACTGTAGTTACCCTAGCCCTAATCTTTAGCCGAAATGTGCTAGGGCTTCTGGTAGTGCTCAAATGGAAAGGTAAAAGACTCAGGGTTAGGGCTTCCGCCACTGGTGCCGGGCGCGGTCACAGACTGTCACCCGCACGTATCCACAAATCCTACTTGGGACCGCCATTGGCCGTCTGCTTATTGGTATAAAAAGGGTGTATTTCTGTATTCAGTAGTGAATCAAGAAAATCGTACCCGAATTCCATTGAAACTTTCACAGAGAACCACGTGACTGGTAAGACGTTGGGGGTGGGATCGAGCTCAGAGCAGAGCCCCATGTAACTACCACATAGTGTCATCTAAAACACATCGCATTGCAGAACACACTACCTGCATAGACGCATATCCATATACCCAAAGATTTGCAATAATAATGGTTGAAACGTTGCTTTAGGATCGCTTTACATAAGGGCAAGGTAGCAGAAACCGTTTCTTCCCGACGACCTACATAGCACCAAAGCTCTCTACGGTTGAGCTGTTTCTCCAAACCTGATCCCAAGGACACTTAGAAGGGAATCCATGACTAATGAAGTAGAGTCTACCAAAGGAGAAAATAGATACAAGGGCGGGGATATCAAAATTCACTTTGAGCACTCAATGATCTCTAGGACATGCAGATTTCGGGGAATTGTAAAGAAAATAGTAAGAATGAAAGCAAGGAATGAACCTTTCCCCTCGACACATTATCATTGGCTAAAAATACTAATATTGCCAAATCACCCCCTAAAATCCTAAAATAGTTACAAGCTAAGGAGACGTGCTCGACTAGCCCGTAATATTGCTTGCGTTGTGCCAGCTACCAAACCATAACCCTGGTTTTCAGTGTCACCCGCTGTCCATACCTATCTCTAATCGTGCCTAACACGAACTTCACAACACCTTGTACCTGGCTCTCTCCATCTCGCGCAAACAGAGCATTGTGCCATCCCTTTCTGCCTCGCCATTGCTGCCTTACGTTGATCTTCAACGGCCCTCACATCTCCAAACACTGCGGGGTTCCTTCTATATGTGGCCTGGCGGATACGCTCGCGCTCGAGGTACTCGTACTGGCGGGCGCGTTGGTCAGCATTGAGGTCTGTCCCTTCTGGATATAGCGCTGGTGGCTGGAAGCAGCCAGTATTGAGAGTGTTTGGCGGGCTTTGGAGAGCGTTTCTCCCGCTTGCACCTTCGCTGTAATTTCGTTTGCCGGCGGGGGAGTGGTGAGTTCCGGTGAAACCACCAGGCGGTCTCCGGATTGGTAAGCTCGCATTAGGAGAAGCAAATGGCATGTTGTAACTTTTACGGTTGCGCACTGCGTAATGCCCAAAGCTGGTATCGACGTCGGGGTTGGTTTCATCTTGGTCTGAGTCGCTGCTCTCGGAATTCTCCTTAGTACTTGGAACTATTGAATAGCCACCTTTATCTTGCGGAGGTGGAATATGGAGAATAGTTGGCTTCTTGTTTTGTTCAATGCCTCTGACGGTGTGTGTTCCCATGATTGGGCATCTATCATCCATATCAACCTTCTCGATTACAGCAACTCTCTCTAGGACACTTGCTTCGAATATGTTTGGGGAAACATCTATCACTTGCTTTTTCTTCTTTTCATTCTCCTCGATGGTCCGCTTTCTGGGCGACCTCTTGATATCGATAAGCCTGTGCTTTGGCACTGCCTTCGTGGTGGCCGCAGTGACTCTGACCGCTTTTTCTTTTGCCGCAACAGCCAGAACCTCCTTTTCATTTTCCTTCCTTGTTGCGGCTGCGCGAAGCTCCGCTTCTAGTTCTTTTTGTGCCGTTGTAAGAGTGGGGCGAGCAACCACCCATGCGAAGTCCGGTGAAAGGGAGCCCGTAGTATCGTGTAATGAAAGTTCCCTGATCTTCGATTCCACTGATTTCTCGCTTATTGCCCTATTTCTTGGTGGTACGCCAAGTGTAGATGACAGTATACCTCCTGTAGGAGTCGGTGTGGGAGGGCTGACGGTGTGCGAATCGTATTCCGTGTAGTTACTATCTGATCGTGGAAACACCTCTACGCGTCGGGTAGAAGGAACGTTTTTATTGTGATGAAAGGAGAGCTGCTATAATGAAATCAGCGTAGTTCAGCAAGTTGCTGTACGGGGAGTTCCAACCTCGTCCTGAACGCTACTTTGTAATGAGCCTTGCTTCTTCGGTGTATGGGCACCCTATCGCAAGAATCATTAGTAAAGTTCACTTTTGTTGGCGAAGAGATAGAGAGACCCCTACACGGATGGAATATGAGATGTAGTCACCCATTTTATATTCTAGCACCCCCGACGGTGGTGCAGGGAGCTGTGCCACCTTTTTGATGACTAGAGGCCGTGGAACCTTTGAAGGGCTTTTGTTCTTTTTTTCCTATCAGTTCACTTCACGTTTTAGGCAACCATCGATGGAGTGAACTAACGGCAAAACTCTCAAATACACCGGTAATCTTGTATCCTTGCTTGCCGTTTGGACGTTTAAATGATTGCTTGTTCATTATTAGTCAAAGATCTGAATGTTGGTAGAAGGAAAGCGTACAGGTGCGATGGTGAACTGAGTGTACGGCTTCGGCTCTATACCAATAGCATATAGAGAGTTGTCTCCCTCGCCTGCAATCCGACGATGAGGAGATTTTGGGCGACAATTCTGTTGTATTTTAGTTTCACACAGTGAGATTTCAGGAAACAGGGGGGTTGTATGAGAGCTGCGGGTGCGTACCAGCGGGTTTTCGATTAGTTTACCGCCGTTCTCTCTGAGTGGAGCTGTTATAAAGGGGTCGTTGTCGTCATAAATCTGCGAGAGTGTCGATGGTTTAGTTGACAAAGTGCGGATACATGTATGTATCTCGTGTTCTTGGGGCTTGGCATCGTTTCCCGCCAAACCTGCTTTATTTTCTCTCACTGTTTGGTCGGGGTGTAACTCATCATGGTCTATCCCCATCCCTGGCCTATAATTGAGAGACTGGGAGATTGTCAGAAGGGGATCAAGGCCGGGGGATGATTCTTTCATACTTCTGGTTGATAGTTGAAGAAAAAATCGGTCAATTTTCTTGATGTTAGTAGACCGTCAGAAAATACTTCGTAGTAATTGTGTCTCTGTGATAAAGCAGAGCCGCTATCTGAGTCGGAAGCGCCGACTCCAGCAGAAACCGTCCCCTATATCTGTTAGTAGCGTAATGCATATGGAGTAGGGAGCGAATCCTCGTACATCATGATCAAATGCGTCGAGGCAGGGTGCGGAGTCAGTCCTATTTTCCCGGTCATGAGAGTCCTAAAAAGGGTGAGTCTGTGGACATCCGTGCTTCTTTACCACTTCAAAACGTACCATATCTTCACTCGCCCTCGTTTGGAGAGAAGGTTGGTACACATTCTTGCTCAATTGATCAGGGCAATCCCAACCCCGGTCCTAGCACTCGTTAACGTAGAAGAAAAGGTGAAGGGATGAGGATTATCTACGAGTTCTGCTTCATCGCCAGTATCAGTAGCGATTACGAGGTTTCTTGCTCTGTCCTCATGGACAACTGATGGTTCATTGACTGTCCATTTGTTATGCAAAATCTGCAATGAAATCTGGCTAATGGGAGATTGAATGAACTAAGTTTAATTAGGTACAGGCTGTACACTATTTAGAATTTTCCTGATGGGGAATAACTACTCGAGACTCTTCCCCCATTCCTGGTCCCAATGACCTGTCAAGGACTCTGTACTTGCGGTAGGGATGCTGTACTGTCTGAGCGTCGTCCAGGGGTTGCTCTATACCAATGACAGATGTATTCCCTGTGTAGTCACCATTCATATCATCATCAATTTGCTGGGTAGGCTGTACTGACTGAGCTGTCGCTGAACAGCTCCGTGAAAGGCTTGTTTGCTGGTAAATCCTTAGAATGTATAACCAACAATAAGTAAATTGAATACATACCTTGGTTTGCTCGCCGCCGGAGTCCGGGCTCCTTGAGCGACGAGCGCGAACAAACTCCGCACTGTGAGCAATATGATTCTATTTACTACAATTAGATGTCGAACCTAGATTTAGAGATTTTGACTTTACCTGCGCATTGTGATGAGATACCATGGCATTCGCTGTAGGTACCCGCGAGTTTTTACGACCCCGTCTCCTATTGCCCACTGGAAGTGGTCTCGAACGGTATTCTTCCTATTTTACTGTCAGGTTTGATCTAATGTATACGCTCTCTTGGATCGCGGGACAACGAGCTCATACGTATGCTGTTATAGCATCCATGGACGCTTCCAAAGGAAGGTAGTAATCTTCTTTGCTTGGGGTGAGGTTTCCTGCACGAGGGAACTCATTTAACACCTCCCCCTCGGAGTACGACTCACCGGAGTATTCGTACTCCGCCGGATCAACATCTGATGGGGCGTTGGACGGGACGGGGGATGCTCTAGACCGGGGAGGAGCAAAGATACTTGAAGAAGGATATTTCTGAGACTAGAGGAGGGTTAGTCGATCTAAACAGGGAGCGGAAAGAGTAAGGAATTACCTTCTGCTGTCTTCGCTGGTGAGCGGAGTTTTGGTTCGGAACTTCCACATGATTGGTATTTACTGAAGAAGCTACACTTGAACGCTCCCGCGGTCTCATTTTCCCATACCCTCCTCCATGCTTTTTTGACAGTTTTTTAGAGGGGCTGGTCCCAGATTTATCCGATAGAAAGGGGTCCTCAATATTTCTCTCATGTTTATATTTCCGATTTGTCTTTAGTTGTTTTCTTTCGGCATGCAAACCCCGCATACGGTCATCTAGAGTCTCGCTTCTTCTCGAGCGCCCAAGGGTTGAACAATTTTGATAACTCTGAGGTCTCTTCGGAGGTCCGGCAGATTGACCTCTTCTGTTACTGCTCACTGATCTATTCCTGTAACGCGAAGATGAACTGGAGGAGTTGTAGCTCTCATTCTAAAGGATTTTAGTACCCAAAGAATATTACTAATTAAAAAGCTATTTGGTATACGTACGTTATTTGATCGGCCCATATGATTTCGGGCATTGATGATATCCAATGATCTCTCTCTTCTACTCCTACACACAGGGATGCTTTCATCATGAGAGTAAGAATGACCGTCACGATGTACAGGAACCTGAGAAGGCTTTTTAGTATAAGGAAGTATACCCTTGAGCTGGTAAGACTAGCACTTACCTCTCGGAAGGGATTCAGAGGGCGTGTTCCTCCAATAGGACCCACCGAACAACCCCTCGGCCTATGATCCCTAGGTTGGTTCCCGTATCTCCCCCGCAGGGGAGGTGGATGAGAGCTATCAGACTGGCAAGATGTCAACAAATGACAGAGAGTGCGAAGGAATGTGTACATAGGCATACATGATGCGGGAGATTTGTGGAATGTGGCCCATTAGCACGGTCCCTAGAGTGAATCTTATTTGTTTGGTTTGCACTTCGACCGCCGTAGGGATAGGATGGCTGCGGATGAATGAGGATCCCCTGCTTGTAAGACCGAATCAACCTGTGTTTTTTTAAACCTTGCAGAGAAGTTCTGTATTTACCTGGTGAGGGGGAGGCATATGATGCGGCACATGAGGTTTTCCCTCGAATGTGGTCTGTCTACCAGGCCCGAAATCTCTTCCTCTACTCGACTGCTACTCATCATCAGGGTCAACTCGCCAAGGAAAGATGCAGAAAGAGGCATACCATTACACCTTCACTTACCGCTCGTTTACCTGGCCCTTGTTCCCGCGATCGCGTCGGTGGAGTAGAGCTAATTGATTCCATGAGTTCCGAACCCGACTGCGCCGAGTACGATGATGGCTTTGTAGTGGATGAATGGCGGGATCGGGTCGACGACGAGCTTCGATTGCCGGAGCATGAAGACTCCTGAGATGAGTTCACACCTGGCATCACTGGATAAGGGCCGTCCATCCTTGGTTGGTTAAGCTGCCGCCAGTAGGAGCGAGTTGTTGATGAGGTTCGTGACGTTAGTGTTGGGACCAGGTCGTTGTCGGACATTGTTAAGGTTGCAACTGTGTCCTGGATGGTGGGTGATAGTTGGTGATGGAGGACGCGCACTCGTGTCAAGACGCGTGAAGTCAGAGAAAGAGCCGAGTAAGGTGAGATCAAGGGTAGATCAGAGCTACCACTCCTAGCAGCCCCCTCTTGATGAAAGCGGCCCACCTCCGAGGTTGATAATCCCGGTGTGCGACGATGGATGATGGCCAATGGGGAAAGGAAGAAAGATGGAAGATGTTATTCAGGGGAAAACAGGAGATTATCATGTTCTGATTTCGAAAATATTATCCCGAACGCACTCATTGGGGTTGCGCGATACAGAATGTCTACTCCAGGTCATTTAAGCAGTGATAGAACTAATGCAAGAATGTATTCGAGACGGAAAATCACTGTGTAGGAGGGAACGTTGATGTCTCAATATTAACATACCATCAATAGATCACTGTATAATAATGTGCAGACCATATAATGGCACGATTTTCTGCCAAGAGCGGGGCGTACAATACATGAAACGGGTGCCCATGATTTCATCCTTCCTGGAGCCGTTTACGACTGATTCAAGCACTGTGACTACCATCCCGACCTATCGGAAGTTATATGTACCTTCGTCACTAGAGGAAGAACTAAGTTCATCAATTATGACCGAAGGCATCTTATTACCAGTTTCACAAAAGATCTAGTCATGCAAGTGACATTTCGTGAATCATATACCAGGCACGCTCTATCTCAGTCGAATAGAATATGACAATTAGTCTAGAGGTCCTATTGATAAATTCAGATCCTGGTCTACTTGCGGATGTCTACACAGCAAAAAGAACAGCATCACGGATATCAGTGTTAGTAATACGCTCGTATTACAGGAAAAATACACTATGCCTTTTGCCATTCCGATCTGATCCTGTATCAGTTATACCAAATCCCGTAGTACAACATACAGCATTTATTTCACCCCTCTTTTTAATACTGTAGTAGATTGCATTGTCGATGTGTTCATTTCCTTTGCACCATTCGTTGCTTTGCTAAGCATGATTTTCTTTAAGATAATTCCGGCCTTGCCCACAAGGTCTTGCGGCTTTGGGGCCTGTGGTACCGGTCAGCTCGTTGTACTTTCATCTAACCTGTCTACCAATAATACAGTAGCATAGAATTAGGCTGTATGGAGCAAGGAAAGCGCTATAATTCATATTTGTCAGAAGAAGATATTTTTATTTTACATGTAAGCTATTGTGTCCTACTGTCCCTAAGATATACGGATATAGTCAGGTTGAAATCATAGTTAGGGTAGTACGTAGTAATTGTCAGGGTTGGAGCCGTCCGCAGTCATCCACCATTAGGACCTACCTACCATTCAGAAGATCGAGGGATATAGAAAGGCACTTCCACATGCAGAAAGACTTAAGTAACCCGGCATCAGCATGCATCTCCATTAATACGTCACACCATATCACGATAAGATCAGGTCTCGATGAGTTCCCTAAACATTTGTAGCTTTGCCTTCGGGAGTCTATCTATCTATCCATTAAAGAAATTGCTAATGCAAATTTGGAGCCTGTTATGAATAGTCTCGGGTGTGCCGCGCCTGGTATGTAATGCCATGCATATAGTCCTAGTGTACGTATTGTTCTCGTCCAAATATCATCGTAGAACAACGAAAACACACCAGAATTTGCCTAACATGGCATTTTCCCACAATACAGGAACTATGATAGATTCTTAGTATTGCATGACAGATAGATAGAGTTATGGCTAGCTCAATTCAAGAATATCCCGCCCGGATAAGAGATCAAGGTGGTGAGGTCGCTAAGTGTGGGTGTGGTTCTGGTCTTGGCCGGAGTTTCAGGAACTGAAGGAATTAATATGTTTGCAATTTGTATTCCTGTGATATGTTATGCTAAGAATCAGATGATAGTTCGCAAGAGATGTGATGGGGCACAAAGCTGAAAAGTTTCATTTTTGATGTGTGACTTGAACAATAGGTGTAGCCGTTCGATCACGTGGCCTCACTTAGTCATTGACTCGCCGGTAATGTTCATTGGCACGAGAGTACGGTGTAGGGGTAAGTCTGTTCATAGTACAGCAAGCTCTACCTCTGATTGTAATTACGCAGTAGTCTAAATCTCACATTGTAAAGACTTAGGCGCTGCTCACATGGTTCGAAAGGATTGGCAAACCTAGCTGGCATTAAACACTTCACCAATTCTACTGTCATGGCCTATCCACCGCAATAAGGCCTGTAAAAAGGGGGTGGTGTGTACAAAGCGGTTTGAGACGTTCTGTTTTCGTGTATGCTTCAACTTCCCTTCACATTGCACTCCGCCGATGGAACAACGTTCTGCAAATCGAGGGGAAAAGAAGAGGGGGACACGCGCTCCGCATTGTAGGTCTTGGCGTTTGCTGTAAGAGAAACAATGAAAATTGGTATATAAGACTTAACGATAGAGTTCTAGCGTGTTCGGTCATAGAACGATGAAAATGGGGCATCCCGTCCGCTCTGCCATACCCAAGCATCGTATCGCCTAGTTAGTACTGCAGTGGGTGACCATGTGGGAATCCTGGGTACCGAACTCTTTTTGATTTTTTTTTTCCTCATCGACAGAGTTCAGGTGGATCCGGCCTGTTTTTATTTTAACAAACTTTGCGCAGTTAGAGAGCAAGCAAAGGGCCTAATGACGAATGGCAAGATCGCTTAGCGAGACACGACGGTACCGTGAAAAACCAAAAAGAAAAACCAAAAAGAGTTCGGTACCCAGGATTCCCACATGGTCACCCACTGCAGTACTAACTAGGCGATACGATGCTTGGGTATGGCAGAGCGGACGGGATGCCCCATTTTCATCGTTCTATGACCGAACACGACACTCAGTGTAAGCATGGCTCTTTATTCTTCGTTGTTACACGTATAGCATATGGTTAAACACCCGTAAATGGTTCGAGTGTATTTTCATCCTTAATGGCCATTTCCCCGAGTGGACTCGCAAGTCTTTCGGAGGTGAATTTCAACTACTCTGATAGAATACATCTCTAAGCACAGTTCAGCCTCACGATTGCTAATATCATTCTCATGTGGTCTAGGGTTAGGCTTATGTAATTGGCGGAGTTTGCACCAGCGTTCAGCACCAAGATATATATAGAGACAACCAGAACGATGCGCGTAGAAGAGTATGCTACGGAAGGAGAAATCATGTATCACCTCCGGCCCATCAGTATCTATCCTCTGGACAAGCAGGCGCACTAGGAAAAACCCAGGACACGAGGAGTCGCAAGCGCGCTAGGGGTGTAATGCACGCTGTGACTCGCAAGGACTATTACTTGTACTAAGATACCTGTAGCTTTAACTCGGAAAGACAGAAAAGGTTGTTAAGGGCTAATGGCTAGGTGTGCATGCTAGATGGACATATATCAATATCTCATCCGGGGGTGTCCCCTTGTATAACTTAAAGACATAAGACGCCCATCATATCTGCCGCCGGTGAAGATGGGATGACCTATAAGATCGAGAGCTCGGGTGCCTTGAAGGTTGGAGCGTTCCAACCAGGTTATAAATAGGTTTCTCTTATCGAAACCTGGAGGATTCGCCACACATCGAGTGAAGGCTAATGGTATTAACGTACTTAAGTACCAGGATCCTCTCCTAAACCCGGGCTTTATTTCCCGAATCTTGTGGTACCGTGCGGACTAACTCAGTAATATGATTATTCGCGGTGGGATGAGGTCGCTGGAATTGAAGGCTCTACAAGTTGAACAACAACTAACATAACTACAGACCTTCCACCGCTGTTTCTTCATCTCATTCTCGAAATAGTGGTGACGCGAACCTTGCATGGATTCCGCACTTGCTAAATGAGGAATCCCTCATTGTGATCATTCCGAGTACAGAATGGTGGTCAATGTATGTACGCAGGATGTTGGAAGGTGTTGCACAGTTTGGCATTACAACACCCAAACTTCTATTTTTTGGCACAGCATAAAACACTCCCTAAAGTCAAAACTCGGACATAGAGCACTTCTGCTACGCCTGTAAATGGATTGCGCAGGGTTTCAAAATAAAATATCCACTTAAGACCAAAAATACAAAGGTCACTGTGAGGTGGCGAAAATATATAGTAGAAAAACTTAGAAAGCATTAATCATAGACATTTTTTCTCCATTCCTTCACCATCGAGAGGATCTACACAAGCAAAGTGACCCTGATATGGTGTGCGCTCTTGTGAGCATTGATTATATCATTCTTGAGATATCATCGAATGTGCATCGTTGACCGACACTACATTGCGCCGGCGTGAGATACGGGCGGGGACGGACGGGTCTTCGCTAACCGGATCTAGTTAACGTGTAGTGCGGCTCTACCAAGACCGCCAAATCACTAGCGCACCAAAACCGGTTAGCAATCTTGTAGGTACAACCTTGGTGCATTAAATGCTACTCAGGTTACCAACTCACACCGGCGAGTGTGGTCTAATGGCTAACACTCGCCATCCGGAACACCGTGTGATTGTGCCCGGCCTTTGAACGTCTATAGAAGGTCTGCGGTTCGATCCAGGGGTGGGGGTAGTAGATATGGGTCCGGCCATATCTGCAGTACCTTTTGTTTTTTACGATAACAGTAGAGTGAGAAAAATAGACGCTACTGAGAAAATCTATGTAGAATAGACTAAAATACAAAGACTTTTCAATTCTCCCTCGCTTCGGACAACGTGGTTGGATGAAGTAGATGTTTATTGTGTATGGTTTATGACGCAAAAGACGCGTGTCTCGCACTGTAAAAGCCAGACAGCAAACGCACTGTACCTTTCCGATTAGTGTATTGACTGCACACTTACCTAGATGTTGGTAACTCGTATCAATCACGCAGTGTGAAGACATTACGCCAAAGAAGCTACATACGTCAGTTTTCTAAAAGGGTAGGAATTCTTCACCCGGGCACCCCCGAAAGAGGGCCCGCGACCGAAATCATATTACTTAACTTGATTAAGTAGAGAAACCGTGTCTCCTAGGTCTTTAGAGATGTGTCTTTCGATAAGGGAACAGTGAGAGGCCTGGAAAGTAGATGTGATGACAATCATCTGTCTTAATACAGTGTGTAGGGGAGGTGGTGGCACAACATCTTGTTCCTCTAGTCACAAACGGAAGAGCTGCAGGCAGTCACATCGCTCTTAATGACGCCCTTGTCGATTGGTAAATAACATCATCCACTCGTGGTCGCTTTATGCCGGATTATAGATGTCAACGGATTAAAGGTTTTGCGGAAGAATTTGATACTTGATCTTGACTCAACAAGACTCCAGTTTTCACATCGCGTTCCCCCAGAATATCAATTTCTGGGATTGCTTTCTGTGCAGTCATGAAAAATCACTCAGGGCGTAGGAAAAGACGACATTGACTTACGCCAGCTGTTCACCCATCACATTATATCCCCATAGAGAAGTAACTGTAGAGACGTGTGCGAACTCTTTTGCTGGCGGGGGGCAAAAGATTTCTTTTTCTACCATCACCTCCTTCCTTCCTTCTATACCCACTCCTTTCCCTTTCTGCCCGACATTAACGCATTTACTGTCATCCTAGTAAAACTTTAGTGGAGTTGTATTCCCCATCTCCAAACCTTCCCGGAATGGCCTCCAGTGAAAAAGCCATCCTTAAGATCCTCTCCCACACGTCAGTACCCTTCGCCTAGGTTCCGTAGCAGTTGGCGCATGCCGTCAAAGGGAACAAGTACGACGGCGATGGCGGGTTGGATTCACGGTACGGAACACCACTTCCTTCTTCTTTTTTTCTTCCACCTGTCACCTAGTATTTCTTTTACCCCCACCACTCGGATGGTGGGGTTTGAGCGAACAAGCAAGCGGCACGTGATGAAGAATACTTTGGCATTCTGTGCCCACAACCATCCACTACATCTCGATTGAATCGACCCGGCGGTTGAAACCCACTTTCATAGTTAGCGGACGATGGCTTGGTGAGGTGATCAGCTCTTAGGTAACGTATGATTATTTTGAATTGTATGTTGCAACCTGCTACTTCCCACTCCACTGCAACTGCACTGTCTGGGGAGCACTTTCCTCTTTGTATTCCCCAATATACCCAATATACTTATGCGTAATATCTCCTTATTGCATGTAGCCGAAGTCCCTACACCCACAACAATGTGATAAAGCACAGCCAGCGCTCACCATCTGGGTGACTATGCACTGGCTCTGACTTTTACTTTCTTGTTGAGTTGGAGCTTCCCGGTACGCACGCTCGCTCCCTATGCAATAGCTTTCTTCGCCTTCAGGAAGGAACAGCCGTTATATAAATTTCCCTGGGGGACAGGTATTGCTGTGAAAGCCGTTAGTGGGGAGGACTATCACCAGGAAGGAGGTTTTTCTTTTTAGCCTAGTGCTTGGTCAGGATTTAGGGTATGAAAACATCGAATGCGAGAAACCCCATACAACCCAGAAAACAATTCACGGAAGAATTTATCCATCTTGCACAGCCTCGAACACTGAGATGCAAAGATCCACGAGAGGGAATGGCTAGCGCGGACTGAAGACCAAAACATTGTTCCGCCCTTACTTGATGCCTTGTCGGCCACACCAACCACACATCTATTTTATCACATTACGCCATGCCGTGGATGCTAGTACTCAGGTCACCTAAAATCGTATCAATATACCAATGAGCAGGTAAACTGGTTTGAAGTTTAAGAGATATTTTCAACTCAATTATCGCCAGTCTATTCTTGGATAGTCCGGCGCTGTTGTGGACTCGGGGTGGGGCGTCGTTATACCTGCAGTCGAGATACAGCTGCCCATATGGACTAGGATAGACTTCTATATCTACAAATGACTATTGAATATGGAATTAAGGAAGCAGCACTCTTCTCAGCGGTTTTATGTATGTGTAATCCCGCAACTCGAGAGAAGGGAGAAGGATTTTTGTGTACAGAACGGGGGTGTTGTATATATTTTCGCTTCTCTGCCTCAAGAGTAGAAATTACGCTTATCTTCATCTTCTCTAAGCTGCAAGGGTTTATAAAGGATGCTCCCACCGCTTTGAAGCATCGAGATTATTGTGATGCCCCCCGACGTTTATGTCACACATCGGACTTGGCTTCATATAGAATCACTCGCATCATATGCGATCACTCGGAATATATAATCACGTGATGGATCGAGATTTATGAAGAGTTGGTAGACCAGCGTCTTGTGAAGGTAGAGCTCTAAAGGCGTTTACTACATGGACGTAGGTGGGAGGGGTCGCGGGAACCAAGTTATTAGTGGAATGGGGTTATCTGCAAAGGCATTATCCACTTTGGCATTTCCATGGGTTAAACGGTAAACAATGCTTGGATATATTTAATGTTGGAGAGACGAGTTATTTCACGATTTTGATATGAAAAATGATTCTTTCGCATCCAATACCTTACGACCCTCAGCGGCTTAACGGTTTACCTCCGCTGCTTACTATAATAACCAACTATAAACTGTGGTCGATCGCATTTCGCCCGATCTCCGTAGTAGGCTTTTGATAGTTACGTTATTGGAGAGCTAGTGCAGCTCTGTTAAGAAAATGGAAAGTTTTGAATCAATGAATGCAAAGGCAGATCAATCAATTATTACATTCTTCACAATCGTACTCAAATATACTATTACCTAACCTTAGACTGATGTCCGGCCGAGGAGGAGTAAGTCACCCTTTGTCAATCAGTTACTAGGCCTGGGTAGAATTGGATACATTTAAACGCTAAGCTCTGCAAACACATGAAATTATGGAAACTAATAGGGATTTATTTATTCGTTGGGGTACTTCATGCCTGCTCAACCCGCTTTGCCGTTTTTACGTTCTCTACTCTAGAATAACTCAACAACAGTGTCAAGCGAGACGGATCGGCCGTGGCTAACCTGGAAGCATCCACACTGAATAGAACTAGCTCCCCATGGTATAGGACAGGCGTTAGTATCTCAAGAAAGCCTCTAACCCCCGCTTCCACTCTTGAACGGCGCAACCTTCAATGCATGACGCATTATATAGGACCACAGACCTACATGTATACCACAAACACCACTCACCTTATCGGCACCTGTACCACTAAACCAAATAGCCTACTATTCTTTCAGCATAGTTCTAATACACGATCACAGTCAACAACTTACGAAACCATGTCTTTAATAGATACATCAACCATGGACTCAATCAGCAGAAGCTTAGGCATTCTCTGTATCCAGGTGCGTCACCTAAGACTTGTTAGAGGAAATCTCACGAAGAACCATCAGACAACATATGGAACCTTCCACCCCAAAGTCCGGGCCTATATGAACGCAGCTGCCGCTGCACCTCTTGAGAGAACACTACCCCAGGAGTCGTGTTTCAAGCGATGGGAAAAGTCTCACAACGAAGAAGTCCTCCTCTGGAGATAATGCAAAATGTCGACAAGACTCTCAATACTGCGAGGGGTAGCATAGCAAGCAAGATCCTAAATCCTGAGCCGAGGATCAAAGGGGATGCTGTATAGTTCACCTGTCCTGATATCTTTATTAAGCTCGGCGGGGCTTGAACCTATCATGGGGAGAATTTGCTTTCTGATAACACTTGCTCCTAATGACCGGGGCCTGTGATGGCAAGGAGTCGGATATGGATGTGCAAAGAAAGTACATCTCGGCAATAGTGACTACTGGTCGAACTAGGCGAAACCAGACCATTAGTGAAAGCGTGGTGGGCGCTACGAAGTGCCTGTCATATCTCTATAGGCATGAGGTAAAAGGACTCTAGACAGAGAGAGAAAGAGTTTCTCCGCCCGGGCTTTAGAAATGGGGTGGAAGAGCGATAAGATGAAGGATACTTATAAGCGCCGTACGGGGAGGATGTGGGTAATCGACGATCAGTGGTTGCAAAGTAGGTTTTCTTCGTACTGATTGCCATTTTATACGGAATGAAATGTGTTTTAAAGGGACCGGCGTCGAGTGGTTTGAATAGCAATGCAGAGCATGAACCTATAAATGGGGTTCTAGCAGTAGGAGCGAAAGAAATGAGGGCATAACCAAAAAGAAAAAAGTCGCAACACATTGTTTGAGTAAAATATCCTTAGAATGTTGCAACGTGATGTGTGGGCTTGATAAAGATTGGAACAGAAACTACTGCACACCTTGATAGCTCTTTCTCAATGACCCAACCATTTCCTGACGCATGAAAGTATGTCTGCCTGATGGTTCAATTAGGATTTCTAAACGCCCCGGCGCTGACTGGTGAGAGAGATAGAGGGGGGACTATGTTGGAAATAAACTAAGTGGTACAGAATACACCGCTGAGCCTTGCTCTTTCGCCTTTTTTCAGTCCTATCTTTAGCCCACGAAAGGATACTTAATGAACTAAACAAAAGAAAAAGGGCCAGGAAAGATATGTACATTGCTCGACCGACACCACTCGCGACTTGAAATAGAAGACTTGAAACTTGAAAAGTCCATCATATCGAGTTTGTTTTGATATAAGTCTTGTGCGGTAGACTTGAACCCAAAATCAAGGTTATCAATCTAAATCCACATGGCATAGGGTATATAAACAGACCCTGGCCCATCGAATTCGGTATTCACAGCCAGCAAATACGTACTTATCTCCACAGTTTCACAAAAACTCAATAATAAACAACAGAATTCGATACACGCTAAGACTCATCTACAAGAACACCATGGCGCCATCCCCACAGCTGATCCAATCGTCCATTCTATTCCTCTTCCACACCCAAATCATGATGCTGAAGTCTCTTCGAAAGGATGTAGTTGCACGTTTACGTATGCTCGACAGAAACATCCGTGCGCTGGACCTTCTGAATTCTGGTGCGGCGGCTGGCCGTGTCCAATCGATCAAGGCGGGGGGCACCGAGTTAATATTGCAGCTCGCGGAGATGAATCAGGAGAGAAGTGAGCTGACAAAGAGAGAGGATGGCTATAACAAGGCGATTGCGGCGGGAGAGCAGACGGTGGAGAGGCTGAGAAAGACTAGCGGATCTGATACAGAGATGGGGGAATTCACTTGCTAGGGAATCTATTGGTACATTTGGGGTAAAACGAGGCGGGTTATTCGTGAGGTTGATCAGTTAAACCTGGTGCGCTAAGAAACTTATACATGATGAGGGTTGATTATAGATGATAAAAAATAACGAGCATAGATTTGTTTTAGAAGAAATGAAAATTAACAACAGAGATAAAACTTTCACCTATTTAATATGTGCCATGCTGTGTTCCCTAAGCCCGTTTCAAGGTGAAGCAATAAATGTTTAGGAATCGAGTCTAGTACTAGTTGTGTGAGAATTGCCATGTACAGTTGGCAGAGAATACCAGAGTCGGCCGCCGTTCTTGGAATTCAGAAATAACCATAAGAGCTGCAAGGATAAAGATTCTAGTGCAGCATCAATGGTCGCCGGGATTTGAAAGTCTACAGAATGCTAGGACAAATCGAAAACTGAACTCTAACCCTGGGAACATTGTGAGTAATATTGGGATTTACCATCCACCAGATGGTGAGGCACCAGAAAACGTAATCTTTTCAGATTGCCAAGCTGTTAGAAGCGTTCGGAACGATAATTATCTATACTAAATTAACAATCAAGATATCCACTGGATCATTTTGCATCATTACCGAGGAACAATAAAAAGCTAGTAGATACGAAATTCAGAGAACTGGATTTTCTCCTCGGCGCACAACTGCAACTATTAGATGCTCTGGATAAAAAAGAATACTGTGCCAGAATACATCAAACCTTGAATATTCGGGGAGCGTTGACCTCTGATATGTAAAAGAAAGGAATCACTGGTTGATTCTCCTCAAACAAAGTTGGTTTCCCGAATGAAAGGTTACCTGGAGCAATGTAGGTTTAATCTGCGACTTGTCATATATGACTGTTAGGTCATGAAACCTGGTGATTGGGAGACAGAGGTAGTGTGAGAAGACCAAATCGCTAGTACGTTATTGTTTGAACTACAATCGTTCATTGAATGTCCAGTGAGGTGAGATATAATTGAAATGACTGATTGGAAATAGTACTGGGAGAGGAAGGACAAAGCCACATGTGCTCATCAAATAGTAAAGCGTCTAGCCGCTGAAAGAAAACGATGCACAACTCCTATAATGTTTCTGACTTCCAGAGACACCCTCCTTCCACAGAAAACGCACCCCCACAATCAAAACACTCACAGGTCATTGCCTCGGACCTGAAGCTCACACTGAACATCATTCTCCTGACTTTAACAGACTTCACTGTGACCGGCTGTCTAATTTCAACAATAACTGCAATCCGGAGGTGTTTCTCGTCGGTGCTTAAAAGCTCGAAGAGACTACGAACTTCCGCGGTAATGTCGGGATTCGGCGGCTACCGTTGATTGAGTGACTAGATGGCTTCTGACACAGCATGTCCCCTACAAGAGACCAGAGAAAGATCAAGGGTTCGGGCGACCCACGATTAGACATGGGCTGGGATCCATCTGCGGCCCGGATAGGAGAACTAAGGGTATTGGTAGGAGTGGGAGAAACAGAGTCAAATCTGTAGCTGGAGACGGATACGGGAGCTTTCAACATTGCAAGAGTATAGATATCCATTGGGCTACCAGAGTAGTCGACCTTGCTGTAGGGTTTGACTCTCTTCCCTTGGTCCAGTAGGAGGGGGATTTGCAGCTCTGGTGTGTTTCAACCTATCTTGGTGTGGACTAAAACATTATTAGCGGCATACCACTTGATATACATTGGACCAGTTCCTTACACCCTCGTCATTCTATGTCGTTGTTACAACCTTCTGGCTGTTGTTGAGAGTAGACCGTTTCATGGCTCAGGCCAGGCAGTATGGGGGTAAAGAATGTCGAAGGATAAGCTCTAATGCTGGTGCTGAATGAGGCCTGGGGTAACCTGTCCGCTCGCCGGATCTCCCAGAGTGATTCATCTATTCGACATCCCACCTGTTAGGGCCTGTAAGCTCCCACATTTTGGACAGGTGATCTCGGGCATTGCTGCATAGTTTATGGGAGAGGTGGTGAAGGCTTACCTTCCAGACAACGTCAGCAATGTGGCGGTCATTTTTGCTCTACTCACCGACAAAGGTATAGATCTGTTTTGACGTCGATGTTGCTGCAGGGTGGTTTCAACAAAGGGGGAGGTGAGGTACAACCCCGGGACAATTACCCGCCACAGGTGTACGGCTTCCCTGCTCGATTCTTTCAATTCATACAACAAAAAGAATTAGCATTTTCTGATAAAGGCGGGAATGGAGTTCGCATTCTTGCAATCTGAGACAGGCTTTTGAGGTGGGTGGGTGATTTCACTCGGCGAATGTTTGAGATACAGCTTATATCGGACGAATAGATCCTTGGTGGATGATCCACTATGGTGCATGGGTTCATTGTATTCCATAGAAGAACTGTAAAAACCTCTTAGGGACATTTCTTCTGGGATATAGCAGTTCCTATCTTTTCAATCCGCTTTTATAAAGCTTTTTTAATATCCGATAGAAGGCTAGGGATCTCTCCTGTACAACACAAGTTGTTTAAAGAGAGAGATTTCTAGGGGGCTCATCAGTGATTGCATCGTGTTCCCTGGCTGGTTTATTTTCTGCTGTTGCTCCGGCTACTATCTAGTGATCTCATGCTATTTTCCTCCCTGCCATGTACCCCTGCTCGTGTAGGTTGTTGTTATGAGGACAACATTTATCAGTAACTTCAGGTACCCTAAGCCCTCTTAGCTTGGAAGAATGACTGGATAGGTAGAAGAAAGTACAGAAAATAATGCTTTTACGCATGATCAGCTTTGGAAGTGATAGTTGTACAACATCCTGGGTTAATATGGCTGAATGGACGACCAGTGTAGGAAGTTTATAGAACAATGTGAAATTAAAAGAATTTCAAGCTACAGAACGTCAACCCTAAACAACCTTTTTTTGTCATTTCAAAAGTTACAAGGCCTTATTGAAGTTCTCTCATCACCATTAACTCCCTAGATCTCTCAACAAATCACCTGAAACGTTTTGACATCAAATCTAATGCTAGATTCCTCCAGATGTGAATCTCTTGAATGATTCCTGTGCTGCGGTAAAAGCAGCTCTTTGCTTATCCCAGCTCTTTTTAGATTCGTCCCACATAGAAGAACCCTTCTCAGTGCCCCAAAGAACCTTCATCAAGATCCTATCCATACGGTTAGGACAAAGGACGGAGTGCTTCTCCTGGAGAGCACTCTCAATGTGAATGAGTAGGTTCTCTTTCTCTTGGATGACCGTGTCGTAGTGTGACAAGAGAATGGCATGATTGTCCTTGTCAATAGTGTTGACTTGTGGGAGGAGTTTCTCAACGTTGTACAATATGTTGATTATCTTCATCAACAGATCACGCTGGAGCAGAAGCTCATCGGGAGCGAAGCTCGAAAGAGCTTTGATGGCAGATGCAACAGTATGAAGATCCTGATGTGCGTCCTGGAGTGTCTCGGCCGGGATAGGATCTGCCATGGTAAAATACATCATGGGTATAAGAGTTGTATAGGAACCCGTGGACGGGGAAGGGTTGGGTCTGCTTTTATAGGCCTATCAAGAGAATATATCAGCCAAAGATCTGTTTTATACAGGGTATATTATCTCACAGCAAATCTACTATTGAAGTAAGCGTTGAAGGGGGTGATTGTGGCCATTTCAGGATGACAGTACGACAGATAGTGCGTATATATGTGAGAGATATGATTGGGTGGGGTGTGTTGATGTGAATGTGTCACAAGGTATTGGTGAAGTGAAAGAAAAAGTACCTTAAGTGAACAGGTTGATGGAGATGAAAGACGGACTGGTGAAGTAAAAGCAGAGGGGAGACAGATAGAACGTAGGAGGCTTGAAGAAGAACAGGTGGCGGGGGGAAGGTCCAGGAATGGCATGTAAGAGATCTACATCGATAGCTAGGGATGGAAGATAGATAGTAGGAAAGGGAAGGTGGAAGCGGATCTTGGAGCGATAGCAGAGTTGATTTGTCCAGCTTAAATACATACTTAACCCGTTCCAGATTGATATTTCGTCGTCACGCACAGGATACAGGTATTCTCCATGCTTTACACCTCGATATAAGGTATTGGCCGTATTGCTAGTTCGCTTAGAAAGGCCAACGAGCATGGCGTGTCATTAACGACTGAAAGGGCTAGCATATCTAATGGCCTAGTCGAGTAGCTGGGTGTTCAGACTTTCTTTATTAGCTACCCACTCTGCTGTCTAGACCTTTTGTTATTGACCATTACTCGATAAGTACTTGGAATCTAGAGGTAGATTTTAGAGGACCTGCGTCTTACACCAGGTTGTCCTGACAAACTGCTAGATATCAGTGATTGAATCCACTTCGGAGGATCATTCTTAGCTACTAGTATTGATGATGAGAAAGGAAGAGCCACGCCTCTTCTACCGTTCTAGGTACAAATACTTTTGATTGGTATTAGACTAAAGTGGTACCTATCAATCTATTACATACTGCATGTTCAGGGCTTCCAATGGTCAACCCGCTTTACCAAACAGACCGATTTGGGTAAACCGATTGACTTAATGTTTGGTCTAGCCTTTGTCTTGAGATAGTTCGGTTGGAATGATTCATCACAACCAAAACCAGTTCAAGCTGAACCACTGAGCGGTTCAAAGGACTGTAACTAAAACCTTTCAATACAGAATGGTTAAAGATACCAGTTGTATTTTCGCCTATACTCCCAGCACCATGTTTTAGCCTAAGGTTACCACCGAAATATTGGCCTCTCAATCACAGGTTTCAGCATTTAGTGAAATAAGCTAGGAGGTAGCGATATACGTATTCCAGATGAGCTTTCAGAGGAACTCTCGTCATATAATCACTTACATCAAGTAAGCACGTCAACCTGTCGGTTAGCTATCTCTCCATCAATTGCTCTTCTTGTATTCCGCTGTAATGTGATCATCATGGCTAATTATGGTGTAGGATTCATATATTATTTACTTCATCCTACCGTATCCACCCTTCAAAACCATCCTTTATGATTCTCGAGCCGCTCTTTAGCTTCCATTCTATCTCATGTCTTGCCAGTTTATTTGATTCCGTCCTTCACCTTGCTGTTGGCCTTCACTGGGTTGATATTGCCTGCCATCTTAGACGCGGCTTCCCCCCTCTCCTGGTGCACAATCCCGGTCATACTCTTGCTATCACTCTTCACCTTTATTTCGCCCTTTCTCCCGGCCGTCATAATTATAATCATTCGGCCTGCCTGGCGAAGGCATATCCAAAAAGAGATGTGTGTCTTCCAAGCTGTCTCCATATTCTTTGTCCCAATCAACCAACTAGGATGGTAGTAGTTCGCATAAACCGGCAAAGCCATCCAAGCCCTCAAAGTGATGAGGTCTCTGATACCTTGTCCAAGTTCCTCAAACATATCAGAAACCTCCAGGGTAAGTAGCTGACGAAGATTTCACGTGTTGCGATGTAGGAATGGTTGGCCATGATTCGCTCTGTGGAGAACTCATCCTTTGCAGTGAGGTTTTTGAATGATTTAACTTCTATTCGGCTTTGGCTATTATTGTGGAGCGGAAGCGAAGACTGTCTCAATCCAAGTTGAATTAAGCTCTGTCAACTTCCTCAAGCGAAGACTGTCTCAATCCAAGTTGAATTAAGCTCTGTCAACTTCCTCGAAGTAACATTTATCAGGGAGAGTGTGGTAGTAGTTTCTACCAGGTAAATACGCTGCCTACCATAGTCACCGCCTTCTATAGTTTTAAAGTTTGTACTGCCGTGCTGTGAGTGGGGTTAATCAATTGTTTCTCAACTATGTCGATTAACAGGACCAACTTGCGTCCCGTTGTGAGACCAGGTTGAAAGTTGGACTTGAGGGTGGTAGTTGTGCACGCGGAGAAAGCGAAATGAAAGCAACTATTTTGCTCTTGCCTGGTGGACAAAGGTAGTGTGATTGAAGGTAGATACGAGAGGATCGATCTTGGAATTCCGAGTAATGACAAACTTAGTCCTGTGAGCAACAAATACACAATAAAACCTCTTACAGATAACCCTCGCAATAGGGCCGTTATCGCCTTCATTAGCCACAAAGATATAGATATCTGCTATAAGCTCCATATATCCCACATCAAAGGTAATGCGTCACCTGACTGAGCAAATCTAATGTGGTATAATGATTCTATATTCGATTTTTGGGGCTTAGCATAATATCATTGAAAGCTCGAGCAGCACACGCAAGGCAACATATGTCGAAGTATCTCATCAGAAACGTACATGGAGATGGATCGAATATTCTCCAAAGCTCATAGCTTCTCGCTCACACGGGACATATGGTGTGTATACCCTTAGAGGTGATATGATGGGTCACGGAAGTGGCTGAAATAGGGCCGCAGGTGACAATACGAGGGCCTAGATCTAGCCATCCTGCTGAATTACTGCCACGGATCAGTTAGATTTGATTTCCTGGCTCTACTACGTCGCGAAATGTGTAGTGATAATGCATCTCATCATACCTCTATATAATGTATCGGTGAATACATCGGCGAATGCATCCCTGGTCCCACTTTACGATTTGACTGCTGGCATTACTCGAGAGTCAGAGATCGAATTTAAATATTAGATTTTCGGGATCGAACCTAGAGAATTAAGCTTGAGGATCCTGAATTTTACCCTATAAGCCATCAGTGGATATAATAATGTTCCGAGCTCTTCAATTCTGGCGCATTTACACGTAAAAAATCTACCTTTTCCACTCGCTAAAACGTTTCACCTCGATAGATATCAAAGATCTGGGATAATAGAACTAGGTTTCATCGCTGTTACTATTCCACTGTTGTGATATGTTTTTCGGTGGCGATGTTATAAGAGTTTGACGTTCCGTCACGTTTCCTTACCCTTGAGAGTGGGATCACCATATATATATATGCGTGGGGGAAGACCTGCCGAGTGTTTAAGTGAGAAGCCTCCCCCGCAACAGGTCACTTTGTATACAGCTAAGCAATTCAATGTAGCTACTTTATTCAATTGAAATATCAACAGTGGGAGATATCTCACAAGCTATCATTCGATTAATATTTTTCCTATCTTAAAAATTCCAGGAAACACTTGTGCTCGAATGCAGGATGATATTGAGCTCGGAGTTCAACTTCATTACCTCATCTAAATCCTGGTCTATGAACTGCCTTGATCTGTTGCTCGGTTTCAAAGGTATCTCCCCAGACATAATTAGGACGTTCTGTGGCAAATTCATATGGCTCCGTCAACGGAGAAACTGTACAGTACAGTTAGAAATAAAAGAGACTGGAAGGAATGGTTTAGGGTCATTCATACTTCAGTGCGTATAACAGCGAAAAGAGTGTTATTCCCTTGTTCAGAGGCGTAGAGTTTGTAGATGTGCATGGGGTTCTATTAGGTCTAGATAGCCAGCTATTTAATAGGTATATAGGTACACCTGATATGCAGTGTTCGATATCAATGGTTTTATTGACTAGGCATGAGAATCCGGGGTTGGCGGCTACTGGTGTTTCTTTTTATCGATATTGATATTGACAATTAGAGGTTTCGTTTTTGTTAGAATTGATATTTGTGGCGACTCGAGGCGTGTATGCTGCAAGCACTGGTACTGGTGACCTTCAGCTATATGAGTTATGATTGGGGGCTTAACTCATGGATAAAGTGATGTTTCTTTTATTAATATTCTACCAATAAGAATACAAAGGTACGGATTTTCTTAACTGGTCGAAGGCTGTTAATGACATGTAGCTCTGTAGCGGACTTAACGTGGGTCCGGTTCGTTGAATCAGTGACACTCGTAAAATAGTAGTATCAGAGCAGATATCAGATATATATCTACACCTAGAAGCACCGGTGCAGGTCCATATGATGAGCGGAATTCAGAGAAAGAGCATGATGCGGTTCCTAGGAATGGTGCAGGCTTATATAATTCTGTAATCATGGTTGTAGACTCATTTCATGTGAAGAATATACATTGATAGTCATCTCTTATTCCGGCTGTTTACTGTGCACAATTATTTCACCACAGGTTATTTATTGCCACTGTAGCCTTAGCACTAGTTCAAAGGACAGAAGAAAGGTAGAGATTGAATTCTTATAAAGTTGCTCAAATAAGGTTATGCCTCTCGTCATGATTTGCTTTCCTACCAGTCTTCCTCCGGCCCCTCCGAAATCTCTCCTACCATAAATCTTCATTTCCAGGACTCCTCTTTGACTGGCCGTTGCGAGTAGGCTGACTTTAAGTTGTTATAGCTTCATCTCATACTAGTCGCGTCTACACGCCCTTCTCACATTGCGGCCCACCGGACCTTGTTCTGCCTCCTCCTTATTACGCCGAACACGCTCCCAGATCATCCATGCATTTCTCCAGTGCGTCCCAAAGTCTTCACGGCTGATAACCTTCATGACGGCTTTATGCATGTGCCTCGGGGGTCCAAGTTGATGCAAATTGGCAAGAAGCTTGACGAGATGGTAGTCCGCCCGCCTGTGAAAGGCACGAGTCCAGTTAAACGACAGTTTTATGGCCAGAATAAGCAGGTTGTCTTTTGTGATCAGGTACGGAGTAGGCTGGTTGTGGTGTTGACGGGCCTGTGAAAATCGTTCAAGCAGTGCGTCATGGTCCTGATTGAAGTCTTTCGCTCCGTTGTAGGCCAAGACGATCCTCTTCGATGGAAACTTGTCATGGACGGTTAGGGTGCAGAAGAACTGAAACTCCCGGCGGATCTTTATGGAGATCTTGATAAGCTCTTGTGTACGATCTGCTCGCCAGAGTTCATGCTCGACGATAGTCATCTTCTTGGCCATCTGTGAATATTTGGGTGTGAATTTTTCTCCAAGATAAAGGAAAGGCTGTTTTGAGAAATTGTGTTTTGGACAGAGGAAGCTACGCATTTCGTAGACACGGGACATTATTACAGGGCCAATGCCACCGCTAGCTATCTGGGGTATTGTTACACAGTGAGAGCTCTCATTCCAGGCTACTCACAAAACCGGAAATAGGCTATAACCTAAGACTACAATTGACTGAATATATTTTACTCTAGGACCTCTTCTCCAAAGGGGCTCTGAAGATTACGAAAAGGGTTGTTAAAAATTGGGTGTATACTGAAAACTTCATTTATAAAACCTCACAACGTTAGATCAACCTTTCGAATCCGTCCGGGATAGTCTACAATGAACTGGTGAAGTTCTCTACGCCAATTCACCTCGGATAGTTCTTAGATCTTAAAAGCTTGACTGAAGGCAGAAAACTAATAAAGAAGGTAGATTATATCTCCCAAGATATAGAATATTATGGTAGGAATAATCTTTAGTATTAGAACACCCTACCCATACTAGAAATATTAAATCAGTAAGTTCAAGTCAGATGTACGCTAGGGACATGCTTGAAATGCCGACATTGATTGCTCATCTACGAGGTCTAGATCTGCATGAAATTCATTTTCTACCCAGGCTATTGGTTATTTATTTTCTAGGGCTTACTTTATCACTAGTCTGTTGCTTCGATATATGTACATGAATTAACATGAGCCCGCACCCCGGTCAAACCACGTAGTGTCCAGTGAGCTAGCGGTCTTTTCTAGGATCTTCCTTCCAACAGTTGGAACACTCCTGCACCCAAGCAACCGGAGGGGGGCTGTGGCTAGCTCACGTTGCAGCTGTATGAACAGTTAACCATCGACACGCACTCCAAGAGGATTACCAACCCTGGGATTGTGGTCCATATGTATGCGTTATACAATGTTGACGCTCACTCCTCCGCATTCCGCAACCGTCGTAATTACTGAATTATTCGGACCGTAAGTATCCAGAGGCAGATCTACTTAGCCTTTAAGGTTTAATCCAGTGCATACCCATCTCGTCAGATATATCTTGAACATCGGCAAAATGAGGAGAACAGTCATAAAGGTTACAGCGAGAGAACGTACACTGTAGATTTCATTGATTGGAATCGATACAGGGAGGCCGCACCACACCCCCAACCTCCAGGCTGCAATTAACACAATGTCAGCAGGACGAGTGATACGTCATGAAGTGGAAACCCTAGAAAGACAGTGCCCGAACTCTAGTCATTAGTTGGCAAACATCTTCTGGGTTTCTGGGGAAATTGGATGTATGCCCGAAGATTAGATTGACGTTCTCAAGTGTCAACTTACTATCATGAATGCGCACCGTTCTGGGCACGAAGGTTTAACCAGATCTTGATAAACATTGGACTAGGTGAAATACTCATATTACCTTTTTCAACCATTTCAAATTGTTGTCTGGTATATAAGGGAGTTCGAATAAAGAGGAAATGTCATCATCCACTTAGCATTATTGCCGGTTCATCCAAACAACCAAGAACTCAAAGAAATCGTCAGTCCTTAGACCAGTCAATATCGAGGAATACCAGTAACATAGCTCTCACGCCAACTTGATTGGGTAAAACAAACTACTCATGTCAGAAATTATCTACCCCAAGGTCGGTCGCCAATTCTTGAGTCACGGCGTCTATACCATCCTCCTGCATCTCTGCAGTACTACCACCACCGCCGTCCAAGGAACATTCGAACATCCGACCTACTATGTGGACTTCAATCTGCTCATAGAGCGACTTTCCGCACAACGCTACGGCCTGCTTCCGCCGAGGAATCCGCGTACATCCTTGAGATGCCTGAGGAAACTGCTACACGAGAAAAGTAGGAATCCGACTGTTATAGACATCTAGGCGAGGCTCTACACTCAATTGAGTACGTTCATAATGACAAGCCCCATCAAGTCGATATGTTGAGGTGCCATATGGCTCTGTTGAGGTCGTGGCCCAGCGCCGAGACGTGTCCCTCGGTTAAAACCTACAGTAGGGGTTGGAGGTGATGTCTTGTATGAGGACTGCCCAGTGGCGTCAATGTCGCCGAAACACGGCGGTGTTCACGTAAACAGGGTCACTACTGTACTGTTGAGATACCTGGTGAATGCAGAGATGCCTAATCCCAGAAGAGGGGATCAAATAAAGCACCTACTTAGGTTGGGGAAGGCGATGTACAAGGACTAGTTAGAACAGAGGAGCCTGAAAAAAGTAGCAAACGAGTGGCGATTTGCACTTCACAGCTTAAAGGCGAGAGAGAAGGTGTTGGGTAGTAGAGTACAATGGGGTGATCGCTTTGTCGGTTGTGCCTGGAATAGATCAGTTTAGGAATACTAATAGCGCTTAGCTTGGCTTGGCTTGAAATTGAATCATGACATCAGTAACCGAAGATTTCAATTTTCTATAAATTTCCGCTTTGCTTATAGGTCTGGTTCATCACTCGTTGAGAAGTGTCTCTCGCCACCCACGCATATGCTGCACGCAACATACTACACCTACTCTGACAACAGAATATAGTCCTAAATAAGTCTATACACGATCTAATTCTTTTGTCATATGGGAGCTCCATTTTCGAAAATGCGTTTCCCTAACAAGAGAATGGTCGTTTGAGTTGGCTTTAGTGGGGGTGAGCTAGTTGTAGGTGATGTAGGTTTATACCACAGAGTATGAAGGATGAGCAGAATGTATGTGATAGAGTACAGTAAAAGGTTTAGAGTTGAATGGTTAGAGAAGCCAATATTAGTTTGCTTTGACTCGTAGAATAGAGAAAAATACGTCGTATAGAGTTATGTGTGTTGTAATGATCTAGGGACATCTAGTTGCTCTTTCCAGAACATGGGCGCAACCTGTCTCTACTTTGCATCTCAATACACACTTTGACACACCAATCCTGCTTCTTCATATTTACCACAGAACCACCCACACATCCTCTCAACATCCTCTCTACATCACCCTTATACTTTCCTACATCCTCTGTATACTTACATACTCTGGTGAAACCTTCTGACCTCTACCTCGAAGGATATCGCGTCACAGACATCTCCGTACCTCCCACCACAACCTAGCACGCAGTTCACGAGTTGATCACAATGCCCCGCGATATTCGTATCAAGCGTCGCAAGCCGAGGAGAGGTACACATCACCCTCTCTACACTCGCCTCCAATTTACTAAAATCACACAGTCCGGATCCCAGTCAACGCACAAGCCAGAAGATCTGAGGCCGAACACCTCCTCGAACTCGATCGCTTTATCAGTCAGGTAGAGCATAGGATCGAGGCCAACCAAATCGGCAGTATTCCGAGCAGCAATTCAAGCTTCGCCACTACTTCGACCATCAGCAGCAGCAGGAGCGAAGGAACCTATGCCCAGTTCTGCAGCCCGATTTCAGATGACTCGCGGTCAAGCAGACGGCGTAAGGTCTCTTATAAAACTAAGTTCACAGAACACCTGAACTTCTCAGACAGTGACTTTGACGCTGTCCTCTTCGAGGCGGCTGTTAACGACTGTTATCCTGCTGAGAAACGAAAATTAACAATTAAACTACGCGTAAACGGCGAGCCGCCCTCGAAGCCAAAGAGGCTCTGTCTTGTTGGAGAGATTCCGAAGGGTTGTGAGGATATTGTTGAGGGACTACGCGAGGACCCGGAGAATACGTACCTGCTGGCAGAGCTACGCAAGCGTGGGTTCAAGGCCATCGCAGATCCATTAAAGCCAGTGAGGCATAGGTGTTGGTGTCCAACATGTGACGGTGGTTGGAATAAGGGAGCAGGGTGTTGTGCAGTTACAGTTGTTGCGAGGTTTGGTGATGGGGGGGACAATAGTCACAAGTGGACCTAGTCAGAGTACTAGTAGGTGTGGAGATATTGAGGTGACTCCACTCGGTGCAGTAGTCGTCGAACATTCCTCCTTCTTGTCAGGATATGGTACCCAGATGTCCTCAAGATCTTTCACAGCGTTGATCATAGGAGTTTCAGAAGCATTAAGCTAGGGTGTATTTTTTTCTTTCAACCCTAGTACATTGGTACGATGTCATCAATAATGTATTTCATTTTCCAAACTCAAAAGCAGTCGACCTCTCACATCTTGGGAGCGGGAAGATCTGAATAATATTACTTCTAATGATAGGGCAGCGGTAAAAATAGGAACGAAATGAAATTAAAACATAGACTCTTTCTTGGACAGGTCTAGCGAGGTTACCCTCATCGGATTTGATGTTGGATAATCTATAATTCAATAAGACCCGTAGTTTAAAATTCGGTTGTGAATAAAGTAATCTTTGAAAAATGTTCTTCATAGTACTTAGTTCTACTTCGGAGTTAATTAATAATGTTAGGTCAACTGGCAACAGTTCATCAGTGCTGACTGAACCGTAATGATAGCCGAAACTGACACGCTGGCCTTTCACAGTTCCGGCGGTAGTTAATCTCCGGACTCATAAATAAAGTATCCACTTTGTAGATCAATATCAGTAGATAGGTCCACAGCAGACGAAAGTTATCTCAAAAAAGTCTTGAAATTAATCAGAAGCAACAAATTGTTATCCGAAAAACATCCTTTAGATGAGACAGTAGCAAACAAGGTTACAAACTGACAAAACATATCCCTCCCCTCATTTTCACCCATTAATTCTTCCCCAAATGAAAATGACACCTAGATAGCAAGCAGTTCTCGTGAACCAAGTAAGAAAGAAAGGAAAAAAGTAGAAAGTCAAGAAAAAGAGAGCAAGAGAAAGCCAACCCATGTCCGATCACCCTCCTTCTCTAATTCCTCACATAGAGCTCCTTCACCAGCTCGTCAATCTTCTGGAGTCTCTCCATCCACAGATCCTCCTCCCATTCCTCCTCGCAATCGGCGGCTCTTGTGGCAGCCGCCTCCAAAGCCTTGCCCACCCATGCCTCGCGCTCATTCAACCATGTAGTTTTCAAGTCTTTGAGCACGGTGTCGAGCTCTTTCTTAAGCTTCCTGATAGCGGAGTGCATGTTGGCAATGTACACATTGCACTCGACACTAAACTTCCAGATGTCCTCGTGGCTTGGAGTAACCTCGGGGTGGCTTGCAATAAAATAGCGTTCACGCCTTGCTGGATCATTCTCATAGATTTTAAGGACGGTTTCCTCAAACAGAATGAGCTCTGGAAGGTCCTCAGCACGACAGACAAGCTCGAGGAGCTTCTCCGACGGAGAGAATGCGAGTGGAGACACTTTGGGTGTATGTTGTGTGGAGCGGTTTAGCCTTGGTAGAAGTGGACTTGGGGGCAAGGTTGTCGGGATATTAGCCAGAAATCTGAAAAGCTTTCTGTACATGCTGTAGCAGGGACCGAAGTGAAATACACGGTCAAGGGATAGCTTGCTTTAGTATAAGCTGGAAAAATACAAGATTGAATATTAAAAATTCAGAGGAAGATGTCAGTGGGATGTCTCAGGCTGTGTGGTATCTCTGACGTTGATGGAGATGTAGGTCCTGGAAAGTTGTGATGTATTTTATTTTATAACAGCCCAAAGACCACGTAACACTCCCATAAATACATGTATTCAGGTGTAACGAGATCAAGAGTATATCTTCTACAAACCGCTACACTGGTCATCATCTGCACACGTAATTGCGCTGGTGAGCTAGGGTACGCCTTGGGGGTGAGAACCTTAATTTTGAACCTAATCATGCCGTATAGTAACTGGCTGCAGGACAGGTCCCCGAGGTCTTTGAAATTTTCTTTTGGGAATGCTAGGACTTGATTCTTTCAACATCGGTAGTAAATGGTTTACGGTTGCTCACCTGATTATCTAGGAGGGTTCAATGGAGCTGATAGAGTTGGAACCAATGTCATGGAGCGAGTCCGGGTTGGACATGGGTGCCTGACTGTAAATATAGGGTTTAGAGCAACGGAGATCGCTGGGAATGATGTTGAGTGGCTGGAGACTCTGACGATCGTACTCATTGCTACCTTGTGGTCCTTCCGGACTGAGAGTATGACCTCTTGTGTTTTCACGCCTCACATATATGATCAAGTCACATTGAGATTGGTGTAGCAGGACGTTACACATTTAAATTGAACACAGTACCGAGGCATACGAACATGCTACGAAGCAATGATTTATAGGATCTAGAGGTGGGGCAGTGCGCTGGTTTGGTAGGTATCGAGATTATAATAAAAATAATTGAGGAGACATGTGTATCAGAACCCAAAAAGCGTTGAGATCTATAGAACAAGAACCGAACGGATAATGGTTCTTTGTAAGCTCAAGGATAAATAACATCGCAACGACACCGGAAAAGGTGATCATTTGACATCGGAGTATATGAACATTCTCGTGTCCCAACGCCCTGCCTCCTCGTCCGTTCCGTACATTTCGCTTAGGTTTTATGAATGTGCTTCAGAGGCACTTCTAGCTCAAAAGGCCATTATATGACATAACTAAGATGGAACGAGTAGCTTTTCTTAAGATATGAGAGCTGGACACCGTTCTGTTGATGACATGTAGGTGGACGGTGGTAGAGCTACCCTATTCGCCGGGTAAGATAGAACTAGGCCACACTCATTAGTCCAAAGAGGGAGATCAGACACCTGACTACATACTAATTAAACCCGTATCATAGGACATAAAAGAGATGGGATCAGTTTTCTTTACCATCACAGTTTTGGCCCGGGTATCAGATCGTCCTGGCACTCTGTTATGCTCTCATGGACACGTTACTGGATCTGTCCTTGCATATCGTGGCGATTGAGTTCAAGACCACACGTGCATGCGTCGAGCAAATGGCGTCAAATCAGCCAGAGATTATAGGCGCTCTAGACACCAGCTACCCCCCTCCCTCTCTCCTCAAGAATGTCCTGAAGAAATTTGAACACCAAAACGGGATCAATATTATGTAATTATCCCTCGGAGGCTATAATTGAACGCAATCATAATCAGAGGAAGCCTGTGTTTGCGTTAAGATCTGCATGGAAAAAGGACAATCATATCAGTAGTTTTTAATAATAGGGTGAGGGCTGACAGTACTGTGCCCGATAAAACCTTTCCAATAGTGCTTACGTATTTCTCCTCAGATATCTCACTACCAGATTTATAATGGGCATGGAGATTCCAATCCCAAAAACTGTCCTACGTTCCAAACAGTCTGCATGTAGTCCCGTTGTGAAACTAGTTTCGACATCGCTTTACACAAGTATTCGTAACCATCGATGCTACGCATCTTACACCAGCTTCAAAAGCTCTGATGAGGTAGCTGAAAAGAGCAAAGTATCTTTCATGCCCATATCTCTCCGGTACGATCCCTTCAATTTACAAGTAATTCAAAAGGCAGAACTGTTGGGTAGTATTGGCTTGAAGATTACCATGGTGGAAATGTCGGAGAAGAACTAGTATGTTATGTCAATATATATCTGCTACTAAAGAACGGGGCCAGAACTAACTTTTTCTTTACCTCCCCCGTCCATGATCATTCAAGGAAGGAGAACAGAAATTGTGTTATCCAAGGGGTAATACATTTACGCCCTTTCTGTCCTCCTCATAGTGCAGAGGCATTTGCCAGTCTATGTGTGATTGATCATGAGTGGCGCACATAACACAGAGAGTGATTACGGCTCTCCCTCCTTTCTCTCCTGCAATATCGCTTCAACCTGAGCAATATAACGAGACATGAGTACAGCTGTGAAGATGAAGCCAACGCGATATCAGCCTTAAGTACTCCATTTGTAAGGGATGTAGGACCTCCCACTGAGCGAAGGGAAAGTGGATAAACATACTCTCGAACTGTGATTCTTGATGTGATCCCAACATCCTTATTTTGCCTCCCTGTTGTCCTCCGATGCAACTGAACAACCGAAAAGACAGTAATTGAAACGTATTTGTGCAAGGCCACCAGAGACCACGCTTGGTACACGTCGCTCCCCTGGGTTGCATATCAATGGTGGTATTGGGTGGGGGCACAGAAACATGTTCAATTTCAGCTGTTGTGGAATATTGGTTCCCATAGAAGATGTTGCGTTCACTTGGCAGTACTGCCGCAGAGCCGCAGAGCCGCATGCCACGGAAGACATGGATAAAGTAATAACCTTGGAAAAATCATTTTCTACATCGGCACATCGCAAATTCGAATATTTCAATTAAGGTGTCAACCACAGCGGCCACACACATTTCGAAATCTCTAATCTGAGGAGCAAGAAGCGAAGCGGTTACTACGCAGTACAGATACACCATACGGATATTATTTTCCAAACAACTGTGGTCTCCGCCACTTCCGTTAGATGTCGAGGTGCACAGCTGGTGAAACATCTAGCTATCCACCCTAGCTTCCGAAAGAGATCGGAATTTCAGCTCTTTCACCTACTTTGTTCATTTCAAGTAGAACCCCCAGAGTGGTACTGCGCTTGGTCTCTAATCTGCCAGGTGAAGGGCTTGTTATTGAAGCCGGACATGTCTCGCCTGGCTACTCTCGCACGGAATGTTGTGAAGACATTAGCAAGGCGCGCCTTCTTCGAAATAGTTGAACTTTACATTATTAGCCACGCTAAAATCCTCTAATCTCCGGCAAGAGAGATCACATGTTGAAGAAAAATCAAAGGGAGGGGAGAAATTAAACTGATGCCATTACAATGGTCGTCTATCTACATGTGGACACCTTGTGACTCTTGTTCGGAAGAGCTTAGGCTTTTACCTCATACGAGAGAGCCTTTCAACCTCGTATAAAGGTCTTGCTATCAAAGTCAGCTTTCCCTTGTTGATGAAAGACTGTCCATTGTTCTTGATGTCCGCAAGCAAAAGGTGAAAAATTATATTGATATTGTATTTTGTAGTAATACAGATTATCGCCTTGATTCTTGACTCTCAACAGTATAGACATTGGCCTGGGTGTATATGGTATATGCAAGCGCACTCTAGGTCAATGAGGGAACTCTGGCAAGTGTTTGTGTTTAACTCGGCATGTTTCTCAGTGTTCTTTTAATGATGATTGGGGAAAGGTACACAATACGCGCCCGAGGGTTAGCGATCCTCCTCCTGCAACATGCTTTGAATTCTTCATTTGACATAGCTCACTCTAGTTTAATTCTCTAGGTTTAGGCCTGATATTCCTCTATTGGGCTACCCTACCCTCATGGACAACCCTACCCTGATGGACAAAAGAACAGAAGACACCTATTCTCTTTCTAAGGCGCTTTTGAATGTCAAAGGCCTCGTTCTTTGGCAGCTAGGCCTAGCCATGTTCAGCTGTTCAGGAACAAGAAGCACAGTGGCAACCGTACTCAGGCGTAGTCGCCGTCACTCAGACAGCATCTGTGAGATCACCTGATGTTTCCAGAACTATTTAAACAATCCACCGCACCTCAACGACCATCTTCCAGCACTCATCCACAAATCATCATCCCATCCATCAGACAATCAATCACACAAAGAATCTCAAAAGATTAATATCTTGGGCCTCAAAGATCTATCGAATCACAAATATGTGCTACTTTACACCGACAGAATGGAGATGCGGTAATTCATGAATCTCCATCACTCTGCAATGTGATCGTCACCCATCTAACGAAGTGACAGGTCACCTTAGCTATGCCAAGATTCCGTGCCGTCATCTCGAGACCTTCAAGGACAAAGGCCTGTCTTGCCCCTACAATACCACTCTAGGTACTTTGTGGCGTAACAAGAGCTGCGGCGGTATGTCATATCGGTCGCCGGTACCTCTCCTTGTACTGAATCAACTAATACGCCATAGATACCAGAAAGTGTGATCAGGCACGTGTGGAAGCTTTACAAGACAACCATCAAGTACGGCGTCGCGTAAGAGTGCTCGACTCACAAGAGACTTTGGTTCCTTCCGTTAACGGTGACCGGTGAGCCGCTCGAGCTGGTCGCGATCATCTCTTTCGGTGTTTCGCCTTTTATTAGCCTGGTGGGGTTCCGTAGAAAACAGGAGGGTGCTATGCTGGTAGGGGAAGGGCCTTCTGGTTTTCTGTACACCAGCCTGGATTTTCAAGGTCCCGACTTTCTTCTTCTCGTCTTTCCCTATTTCTCACCTTTGCACCAAAGGATTCAAATCCGGATTACGACTCGTGACATTTACTTTGATACAAGTTAGAAGTCACTGACTTGCGGTATTTCCTTCTTTGCTCCAACTTTCTAGTGTTTCTTCCATATTTGTGTCCTTTCGTATTTCTTTTTCAGAATTCCCTCTTATGCAGTAAGTCGCATCGACAAGTCTTCTATATCATGTGACAATCATCTTTCCTGTTTTCAGGTTTTTCTGGCGACCTCTAAGAAAATAGTTTGCTGTTTAATTTCTAAGTATCGGTCGATATCTTCTCTCGTTTTGTATAGTTCGCTTCTATCTGAGCAGTGAGAATGACGGCATTGTTTGTGAAATACCACGTCTTTCATTTCTTGTCAACAACGAAGTGATAGTTTAGCTATAGTCTAGGCTGTGTGAATTGAAAGCTCTATACCGATCAGCCTTTCTTGGGGTGGTCACTTCCGTTAGATCTCGTCAGAAAGGTTTAATATCCGTCCAAAATCTGAGGAAGAGCTCTAGTGATAGTTTCTTATCCGTGGATATATAGTATAGCAATGAAAAGAGGTGATATCTAGACGTAGAAAAGGAAGTTAGATCGTTCAAGCGGCGTCAAGTGCGTTGTCCTGTCCCTATTTAAATCTAATATCCAAATCATATGATAGATGAACTATCCTACGCCCATGGAGGCAACTACGATCCAGCATGAGAGCGGTCATGTCGATTCAATGACGTCTATCCTGGGCAGAAGAGACAAGCAGTGATCATGAGTGTTTTCAATCTTCACACTCTGAAACCAATCGACATAATCCTACCAAACTGCGATTCTAATTGATTACTTGGCACCTCCCAGTTCTTATCGTAGCACGGAGGTCCTCGACTAAGTTGGGGTAGCCCACCGGCGAAAATCTCAGGGGTGAGGGATATAGCAACAGAACAACGTATTTTAACTGTGTGAAAACATGAATTAATGTTTTGGGATGGATAGATTACCTACGACTGAAGGGCTTTATCGACTTTCCACAGATACGTGACTGCTTGTAATTGATGAGCTAAGAAAGATGTGGTGCGACTGTTAGGTTTCCAAGAACTATAGAGCTTGAAGAATGGCAATGCACCTGAGGCGTATATATATTAGCTGCAAAAGAAATGAGGTAAAGGTTGTAGCATGTATCTTGTGAGAAGTACATTGGTTATGGGACAACACGCCCGGAACAGTTGAAAATATATAGTGTGTAATACGAGTTGAGTTAAGCCGGATGGCCCCTGGAGGTGTATTCAATGAATGGTAAGAAAATGAAAAAGACAACCGAAAGAAAGAAAGAAAAGGTGAGGTTAGAGAGTGATATGTAAAAGTGCGGAACGGGTCGCAGGTCGCCCGAAATAGAGGGCCCTCACTCTTAATTCCGCCAAATGACTTGCGCCACATCGAGTCAGCTACACGATCGCGATATAGCTACATCCCTTTATTTCCCATGTTTGGTAGTTTTAACGGGAATGGGGACCGGATGATGTGCACGTGGCCCAATGCAGGCCATGATGTGGTGTGCCAAGACAACAACCTTAATCAGACCACCCATCCCAGGTCTTCAGGTTTCAAAACCAATTAACACCGCAGAAATCTTTTTCGATATAGCCTTAGTTATATACACCAACCTACGATAACCATTGGGATAAAATAAAAAATATTTCATTATTCGCTCTTGTCCAAATACCTCACTCTTCACTTCCATATGCTGTACCGCAGGGCTTGGCTACCGCTCTGCGGGTAAAAGGTCGGAGTTGAGTCCTACAATTTATTTTTACGGAGCAGAGAAGAGCGGAGACATATATAAAGTTTGTTACGCACAGATCTTGATTTCGAACCTCTGTTTTTCTTACTAAAACACTATTATTAAGCTACACAAAGGAAGGTTTATCGTTCTGGCATGCCTTTGATTGCAGAGTCATCTCTGCTCAAACCTCTTCTTGCTCAGGTAACTTTCATGTCTGGCCACCCAGGTTTCGTTGCGCTTCCGCCCACCATTCCTCCTTCTCCTCTCACTCCGCTGCTGGGATGTTTCCTTGACTCTAGGTCCACGAGGCTGAGGTTTGCTGTACGGCAAAATATTAGCATAGCTACCCCTGAGCTCCAGAGATTCGGCATACCTGTCATGTCCGGCTTTCTTCTCAGGCATTGGAGTTCTGAGGTCCGTGACTGTGTCGATGCTCTCAAGCTGGCCGATTGTTGTCGAATTTCGAGCCGGCGGCGCTGGGGAAGGGAGTCTGCTGATAGCGTCATACTCGATCGGCCGCCTGACATACACGATGCGAGCCGGAGCTGTGATCTCGTGCATCTCAGAGCCCGGAGTGTTGGATGTTTCGTAGGTCGCTCTCCAAGGATAGCCATCGAGAGGAAACCCATAGACGTCGACACCATGTTTTCCAATATTCCAACACGGATGGAGCAACGGCGGACTCGATAGTCGATTGTAACTGAACTGACGCCGGTCGGCGGAACCGGAGGAGGTGATTGTCCTGTCCAGAGCAATAAGAGGCTCACTCAGAGTGAGTAAGGGAATCTCGGGGAGCAGATGGTCGTGGATTGGCCGGATACTTGGTCTGCTCAGAACAGTTGGAGCGCTAGGAGGGGCAGGGCCTGTGAGGACATCAGCCCAAGACCTGGGCTTATTCTTCGTGGATGTAGGGAGGATATGGGTAAGAACACTAGTGCCCGGTGGTTTGGGGGGGGAAAGGTTTCCTCTCACAGAAGACATCTTGAGTAGCTTGTGGCGGATCTTGCTTGAGGAAGAAAGAAGAATTAGGAGAATCAGAGCGCTGACTATTTATAAGGTAAACGCCCAGGAACATCCGTCACATCGCTCGCCAATTGGGAAATTGCGTATGCATGGTTAGTAGTAGTGCCAGGCTGCCACCTTTAGTACGGCACATTCTAGGAAAACCTGGTTCTAGACAGTGGCTGGTAAGCGGGCAGCTAAGACGTAGAGATATGACTCAATCATCTGCCGCCAGAGCCGACATCTTGTGTATCATTCCTATTCGAGACCCCACGGATGATCTTCGACTCTCATTACAACGTTTAAAAACAGAGAGTTTACTCAGTCTCCAGAGTAGTACGAGAGATAGATGCACATATCATGAACCATTCTAGTGAGACGTTCAAACTCATACAACGGGTATTATATCCAGCCAAATTGTCGATAACCACCCTTCCCTCCAAGACAATTTCCCCGTTCAGAAGCGCAAGGAACACCATCCACTGTTGTGGAGTAAACAAACGCACTTTCACGCTATTGGACCTCATCGTAGATATGGAAAAAAGAAGTGGAAACGGGAAATATGCTATCCACGCTAGGTTTACACATCATAATGTAATCTGTATCCTCGTTTTCAAGATTTATTTATTTCGTATTATTCAAGTTTATCTTATAACCTTCGGCTTTACACATTAAAAAGTCAAGCCACGAGAATGACAGAACGTATCCGTTGAAGTGTTTTTCATTTCCCCCCTCCACGGTTCGAGAGAACCTGCACCCATTCGCCCCTGCATGATTCAAGATCAAAAACTCTAAATTTGCCACAAAACTATCACAACTAGAGAAGGAAATAAGAGACATTAGTTATAGACCGTATCCCATCCAACCGGGGGTGTCATAAAGATTCTGAAGTATAATCCATCTCATCCATAATCTCAAAGATATCCTTTCTTGTTCGCTGCCGAACAAGAAAAAATAACACGCCTTCGAGGTGGTTCATGCAAATCATGGCATAATCTGTAAAAGCCCAAGTGAGACCAGGATCAAAAGAACGAAGAATGGCAGTTCAAAGGATGACTCGTGGTAGGCGATAGAATGCTTTGAGACCTCGCAGTTCCTGTATACGTTTTCTTCGATGGCCATGTGATTGAGAATGGCGGTGTTCTCGATTACAAAGTCGATGCCAGAGGGGACAGTGTCTGCCAATCGACCCAATTCAGGGACGGGTTCAGTGGCAATCACCTCAGGTGATATGACAGCTTGATCCAACGCCATTTGCTCCACCTAGATGTAGACACATTGCGTTAGCAAGTTACGTATACCTAGAACTGATCCAAGTAAAAGTGCATGAGTATCAGACCTTCTCAACTTCATCCTTCTCACTGTTAGAAGTTGCCTCCTTGACCCCCGCAACTATTGGTTGATGCTCGAATCGTCTCTTATTGTCTGCAAAGAAATCCTTGCGCCCGGAAACTGGCTCCTCGAGAATCACGGAAAGCTTATTTCTCGTTGTTCTTAACACCGTAGTGTCCCAGCTGGTAAAGATATCAGACCCGATGCCAACCGTGGTGAGCACTAATGCACTTCGACCTCCAGTGAAGTAACCATGAGCTGGGGTTATGACCTCCGCAATTCGAGGTCCGTTTTTGTCTGGCACACCACCTTTCGACCCGGTATTCGTGGTGTATCTCAAAACCCTCTCTCTCCACATAAATGGTTGGTTCAATAACTGGGATTCCTCTTCGTCGATTGCATCGTCGGCCCAGTTAAATTGCGATGGTGGGGTTATCCCTCGCGGAGTTTCTACGGCACCGAGAGAAGCACCGTTACTCTTATTGTTCTGTTCTTTATTCTGGTTCGGTGACAACAAGTCTTTTATCTCATCGCCAACTATGCCCTGGCTGAGATGCGTGAAAGAGGGGGGTTCGGAGGTCCTATTAGCAACCTCAGCAGACTGACATTCAGGGGTATCACACTCCAAGGCAACTGCTGGCTTTGATTCCTGTGTAGGCACCTGAATGTCATAGAGAGGTACGGCTCTATTGCTATCGGTACACGTGTCAGTAGGTACTCGCTCGGGCTGCAGGTTGTCGCCAATGTTTTCTTCAATGGTCTTCAGCATTGAATCTTCAGTTAGAGCTTGAGATGTCTTGCTCTCCTCGGAAACCTGGAGGACCCTGGTTTCAATAACGTTGGAGACAGAAATGTCTTTTTCTGGCGAGCTCGAATGAGCATCGGCGGTGTTTGTGGCGTGCACACTAATTACAACACTTGGAGGGATAGCGTCCTGAACCTCAGAGCGGATTGTGAGTGCTAAATCGATTTTGGAAACATGTTCGCTCTGGACGCTCTGAACGGGAGGACGGAACCTGGATCTTGGAGGTGGGGCATCCAACGGCGTGCTGTAAACGATGACTGGAGACTTGTATTCTGGCCGCGGGAGCTCAAAGTTCTTTGTTGGGTCGAATTTGAACTGTGATTTCTTCGCCGGACGGAGAAGTAATGTGTTACTGCCATTGGTCGAGTCCTTGGTCATGAAGTTTGCGTGTTGGAATGTAGCACCGGAACCTCCTCTAGGAACGAACTCAGTGATTTCTTCCCATCGGTGATAAGATCTGACAGGCATGTTTGTGCGTGGGGAACAAGCAATTAAAAGGTTGTGGAATGGGCTTTTTGGTATAAAATACCGATGGTCTTTCAAGAGCTTTGGCAGTTTTGATAGTTATAAGGGTAGGTAGGAAGATGGAGGGAAGCGAGAATAGAATCGATGTTCATGTTATCAACTTCACGTCATTCAAAGGTTTTCGCGCCACATGAACAACCAACAACCACCTGATATCTACGAAAATAGGTATTGCACCCAAGCTAGCAGTATATCCACCGTGTCTGAGAGAACCCATTGGGTGGGCTCGCCACTCACATGTCGAGAATAGCGTGGTGGTACCTCCTCTTGCTTCGCGTATACAATGTTTTCCTGTTTTCAACTTGATCAGGCACAAAGAATACCTTATTGGCCATAAAAAAACGGATCTATAGCATGAATTAGCAAAATAAACAAATATATGTGGGCCAGTTACTCCTCCGCATCTCAAGACCTCGGTCAATACTACTCAATATTCTCTGGAATTTCCCTCGATATTTCTCTAAGCCCGGTATAGTACTTTATCTTGCATGCACAATCGTGCGGAGTGAAAAAGGCCCTCATTGCGCTAACTAGGTGATACAAAAAAAAATGGCAATAGAATGGGAAATAGAATGGGCGAAGATATTTTCCCGCGTACCAGTCAGTTGACCTACAGGTCAATGTACGGTTGTGATTGGAGCAATCTCTCGGAACCAGCATTAAGAACCCTATCTGCGTGCAGCACCAGGATACACGTAAATGACATGAGTGCCTGCACGCTTGTATCGACCAATGATATGGTATAAAGTATGGTGGGAGCGCCGTGCTGGGATCTCCGCATGTATTGGGTAGCGCCAGTCACTTTATCACATCACCAACGAGTGTCCACCGCGGCCGTACTATCAATTTTGATTTTGCGGCCTGAGAAGGACACCGAACCCTAAGGACGACAGCCTCTGCGCTGTATTTATTAAGCCAGATCTCAATGTCCGTGTTTATCCCATCTTCCTGATCTCATCAATCATGCGATTTCTCCCTGTGGGTTCGGGTTGTTTGTGCTCTTCAAACTGGACGGGGATTTTGCATTATGCTAACGACACGGAGAACCTTACTTCTCTTAACATCCACCCCTGAGTATATCTATTCTTACAGAGGGACTGTAACCAAGTATAAAAGTCGCACAACGTCAGAGAAGCTGTTGGCAAGCGGATACGATCACCGATGACAATTCGATATATGTACATTCTCGAGTCCACACTGGGAGTATATGAGTAGAAGGTAGGAGGAGAGTGGCGTTAGCTGGTTATCGCCAAACAGAGGCCCATCGTGGTCCATCGGTCATTTTGTACGTACATTTCTCCTTCTACTACTCCTAGCCTAGAGGTCAATTTTGGAAGACAGGAACTGCCGTGCAGATGAAACATCATCATTGAGCGAAGGGAACATATAAACGTCTCCAACTACGCGCTATCGATATTTCTTTCCAAACACACGGAGGCTCGCGCCCGCCAGGACCTAGTAAATATGCCCCCGCTACCAGACGAGGGATTGTGGGTACCATATACTAACGCTTGCCAAGCTAGAAGGGTAGGAATGAAATACAATGTCCCCGAATCGTGGAAGCGCCGGTTCTAAGGGATTGAGATGTTAGTTTCTATGCGAGGCGAACGGGGATTCGAAAGTTCGATCCCACCTGACCTCCCCTACAGGTGAAGAACGCGTGCGAGACTCAATCACTTAGCGAAATATATAAGTGATATATACCACTGAGAATAACGGTTTACTATATTTATTATACCACCCGGGCCTACTGCACATGGACCCTCGTTTATCCGAAGTATTGGTAAACGTATACCAGAAAACATCTTGAAGCTTTTGTTCTGTGCTGAAGTGTCGCGTCAGTGGTTATAATAAACAAACGGAACTCCGTCGACCTCTTCAGTCCCTTAGATCATATGTCTCTTCCGCGAATGGGGAGGGGATAGCTCCTTGAACATTCACAATTCACGAATAGATACAGCCCTAAGAGCGCATTCCCCATCGGCGATACTAAAAGAACGAAACCTCTTATGGACCTGATTGGGTGGATATTGATACCTGCGTGATAGTTAGTGAAGCAGAACCGTACCTGCTCTCCTCTGGCCAACCGGTACCTGGCTTCAACAAAATAAAGTTTCACATACTTGATCACAGATTTATGTCTTGAAGAGCTGGTAGATAGCACTCGGAGTCTTCATTAGCCATTAAGCTTTTCCTAGGCCAACAAGGCAATGTGCCCATTTGCTCCGGAGACTCGATTTATCAATTATTGAAGTTTGCTTCATCCAAAGCGTGCACTGTCGCATTGATTTAGTCACAGCTGCTGGGGAGGTGCCCTGTTGGTTGATAAGAAGAGACATCACGCTTTTAACGTGTACGCCGTCCGCGCATATAGTACCCGTTTGACTATCTTGACTTAATCTTATCTGTGGCGGTTCCTGAAGTTTGGGTGCGGGGGGACTCTATTGCTATTGCTGTAGCAGTAGGTAGCTTTCGGCGCTATATACCATGATCATGAACGGACAGAGCAAAGCGTGAAGGTTACTAGAGCGGTGAGATAAGCATCCTTGAGATGTAAACAAACGTTGCCTTGCATGGCGGATAATCCCTGCCTTGCGAGAAGATATAAGCAGGTGGCGGAGGTGCTTGTGGTTTTACACAGAATTTGGGAAGACGCAGAAAGGTCCTCTCTTCAGTTCCACAAATTAATCTATCCGTGATAAGAGTGTTAAATATCTAGGTATATGTAGACATGTATGTATACTTCAGGAGAATACGAATTCGTGAAGGGTACCACCCCTATCAAGCGAATTTACTGCATTACATACAAGATTATCCCATTGAGTTCCGGAATGTAGCATCTAGTCGAGTAATGCTCCTTCCTGTCACAGACACTCTCCCAGATGCCTCCACACCAAGTGAACCACCACAGATGAGGACCCATACAGAAACGTCCAGTCCTGGCCTGCCAATTTCAACTCTAAGTGATCTAAGTCGATAATGGACATCTATAATCCTCTTATCAGATCAGTGGGCTCGTCACCACTTCCCGCCCTCGCACCATATCACCAGCCATGGCTTTTCTTAGCGGATTCGGGCTAATCCTTATTTATAAACAGTACGATTCCACGAGCCTTTGATATTCTTTAAGGGTTATGCGAATCGAGCTCCGTTTTTCTTATCTCAGGACGGGTGAGAGAGTCTTCTTGAGACTAGTCGGTGGGTCCTCCCGTTGACCTCCGGATGTGCTGTTAGAGAGAGTCTCCTTAACTGACATCAAGTCGATCATTTCTCCCAAGGAAAAGGCTCTTGAAGAGTACTCAATGTGGCCCACTCTTATCCAGTTCTTCTTTAAACTGGGAATTTGACTTATTTATCGGTTTCCCAGCCTACATTTCTTAAGCGGGAACTGCGAGACAAGGGTTGCAGCATTGTTTAGTGGGTTAGCGTTTCTTAGGTGGGTTCGGTTTCTTTGTCTCTCTTTCGCTCTTATATATATATATAGATGTGTAGTTTCATCTTTGTATATGTTCTGACCTAATCGACGCCTCTACCTGCCGGTACGATATTGTCAGCTTGCCTGCACAGCTAACAGACAGGTAGTGGCATACAAATGGGTAATGTACCTAGTGGAGGTATCGAATGAAATAACTACACGTGTCCATATATATCGCAAGCTATAAAGGAAACTAAAGGTTAGGTGCACTCAAATCATCCTGCAATGTGCTCGAGTGTTAAGTAAACGGATTTGTTCAGTGGTTAATGAAAAGCCTTGAACCTAGCGAAATATTAGTACAGGTTGATGGTTGAGTAACGTCATGGTTTGGTGATTTATAAAGAGTAGATCGCCCATTCTTATTAAAAAGCACGAACTCCATATGGTGACGTACTGTCAGGTATATCTTCTGGTATGCCATAGTATTAAACTTATGCAACCCTTTTGTACCTAGACACAGAGTTGACATGACTTGAAAAAAAGAGAGGTTGGATCTGACCTCGAGGCCTTGTTCTCTAATCCATTGACCAAGACGTACATTTGATCAAGTGTGCGCTTTATGGAGTAAGATATTGGATGGGATAACCCATTGGCGAAACAGTGGTCATGATAAATTGTTAATCCAACGATCAAGTGGCCATCCCGGACATGGACTTAAGCTTTAAGCTATATGATAACACTTCCTTCCGCCATCCACGGATCGGCTCATGACTTCGTCTATTTCAATATTCCAAAGTCAGTGGTAAATCAGATAACTTTTACTCTTTCCTCTCTTATAAAGCGTACATGTAATATATACTTACGCTGACATTCTTTTATCCAAATGCAGAGGAGTTAGATATTCTGGCCGTGATATCCAATAGGCCAGTACTGAGATCAGATAATGAAATCACACCAAATATATCTTCCTTGATTGGCCAGCATTTGTGGGGAGCTTAATGGATATACGCTGATAGCTAGAGTTCTGAATTTCCGTGCTGTGTACTTGATGACTGGAATGGATCAAGTAGACGGCAGTGTTAGATGGAGCCCCCTACTCATCATGCTATCGTTCTTTCGAAAGGACAGCCTATCCTGTGATGATGAGGAGTTGTGCGCGTACTTGACCAAATCGACATCATGTTCAACGGCCAGAACTGCTCGGCCAGATAGATTAGCTAAAGCCTAGGAAAGAACCATACACTCCTATCTACCTACGTTCAATGATCAATTGTGAATTCTAAAATCTCTGTAATGAGAATGTAACTATATTAATATTATATTCGTCCCTAGGTCTCAATAGAGTGCTCTTAAAAACAGGTAGAGGTTCAATACTGATATGTAGGAGTTTATTTAGTAGTTGATCCTAGTTGCGAGTGTCTATCGTAGGTATTCCATGTCAGCCTCCTTCCCGGCATTTCTCTAAAACTATCTCGGGGCTAATTCTTTGTTTGTTGACGAATGCAGTTCTAACCAATAGAAAAACGTTTCTGCTGGCGATGAGGAAGAGTATATAGTTCATAGATAAAGGAATTGAGATATCCTGCATTAATGTAGTTACCCAGAATGTAATGCAGTGTTGGTCATAGTCAAGGTCCAGAATGCACAGCAGAAATTCACGTAGAACGTATAGCGTCAATCCCTGTCCTCCTTCTGGCCACCAGGGGACGTTACTGTTTCTAGCGTTTCTAGCTACCTTGTCCTCTCACACGCTGCTCTCTCCTTCCATCGATGACCATTGTACGTTTATATCCCCTTACTTCAATCGTACGCAAGGCTCTTTCCTCTTAATTTATCAAAGTTTTTTACCATGCCACCGGGGAAATCAGAGCCCTGTATCCAGCCATGGGTTCTCAATCACTGGACTCTCTGGTGCCTGCCTGGATGACCAAATATGAGATATGGTCCGGGTTCAATCCTTCGCCCCTTGTGAACCTGGGCTGCGAGATCGACACAAAAAAATCAGGTGAGTAAGTTCCGCTACACTTATTACCAAGTCTTAGTTCCTGAAAAAGTATGTTGGATAGTGTTCTCACGGGTCAAACGACTGGAAGCGTGCCTGGAGGGATATTCCTTCGAAAGCGGGGTAGAAAGAAATATGCAGGATCGACGTAAGTTTAAGATCTTTTGAATATCCCCATCAGATTTTATGCACCCCCGCGTTGCTGAAATCATCATGAAGGCAAGGTTTCGTATATTTCCCAACACAGCGGAACTAGCGTACAGACCAGCAGCCTAATCTTTAGGCATACATATCAGCACCAGAGAGCCAGGATTGGTAGATTCCAGATCGCAAGCGTAAAGGTAATTTGTTTTAAATTGAGTTCGCGGATTTCCGAACACAATCCTGCCCCCTGAGTCACGTACGCTATCGTTGCTCTCACATGAGATTTTAGTGATTTGAGCAAATTCACGGGTCGACCGCATCCCTAACAGATATCTCTAGATCAGAACCTATGTCTCCAGAAAGCCTGGGTACAGTGTCTTACTAAAGGTTGGAAAGGGGTCCTCAGCCTACAGTAGTGTATGGCCTTCACCGTCGTAGAAAGAGGTATGTAATAAATTTCCTTAAAGATCTACAAGATACTGACATTATACGTACATGCAGTGCTTTTATTTTCGAGTTTTGTACGTCTTTTGCACACAATACCAAGTTTATGAACTGGCACTGGCCAGGCAGAAACCCATACTACAATACAGGAGCTGATATCTAGCAGCGGCTCTATGGACATTGATCCAAGGTGCATTCGGCGAGTACCTACCATTCATGGCAAGTAGTGCAGCACATATGGCCAGTGTAGGTGTAGTATCTCGAAACTCTCAGGATTACTAACAAATATATGACCACAGTTCCATCTTCAGCACCTTCAGAAATGGCTTCCGGCCGAGCTTCTGGTAGAATCAAGGTTCCAGAAATGTAGCTCAGAATTGATGTATGGTCTCCAGCGAAATGAAAGCCCTCAGCAAGATCGCAAGAGTCCACAGGCTTTTAGTAAACCTTTTCATTACTTCACTCTTCTCCGTTTCAGGAGAAGAGAATCGCTTATGACTTACACCTGGCTATTCCACTTGTCAAATCGAGAGACGGCAGGCCGGCGCTCCCGCGCTCAGGGGCAATAGGCTACGACTGTCTCCCCGACTCTGCACCAGACGGCCGTCTCTTACCAGCATATGAGCTGGTTCAAGGCCAACAATCCCCGGGCCTCGTATTTGTCGTATACCGATATCCAGTGCCCGTTGCCCTCTGTCGGCTCCATTGTCTTTGGCTTCTGCAGCCGCCCCCAAGGCCAAGTTGTGTGCCCCAGGAGAAGGAGCGGCAGAGGACCTTATCGTAAGCTGTCATCTACCGTCCATTTGATGAATGAAACTAAGGTTAAGGTCCTAGGGAGGTTCCCGTCTTTTCCCTGTTGAGGCCCCCCTCCTCCGCTTATAAGATGGCGCATCGCAACGGGCATCTTCCAAAAAGAGCGGGAACTGAGATCCGGCTCGCTGAAACAACCCCCGTTGTGTTGGATACAAGGATCGTATCTTGCTGCCCCTCATCGCGGCAGAGGCGATGTCGTATATGCTGGGACACCTCCGGTTGTATATGGAAACAGTCTGTGCTCTCGGTCCTCGCTTGGTGCTCCAAGGCCGGGGCTATTAATGCGACCTAATTATCGCTGATATCTTGGAAGAGGTGGAATGTGAGGCGGATATTAATATACTTGCTTTTTGTCAAACTTTACTGCTTCACTCCTGCCCTAGTTTTGTGACCCTTTGTGTGTTTTTTCTATATACGTTGGCCTCAATATCATGCCTGTGAACACAAAAGAGCATGGTGTTACTGTATGGGAGGCCATTTATGTTTCTCTATCAAATGTCGAAATGCATCAATGAGCACGTTTCCCACACAAAGGTTTGGGAAAATGCAGATGCAAATGTACTTACAGGGATAGTTACGTGAATTAGAAATGCCTAGAGTTTTACTTTTACACCCCGTTTATGGTATAGTATTTAGAATTCTGGATTAACTCGGAAGCCCTAAAAAATACTGTTTTGATATAGTACGTATTACATCCCATTTTTTAGTACCGTATATATCCGGATCGATCTCCCGGTCCCCCGGGGCAGACAATTTGGGATGGATGACCGCAATCCACGTATCCCAGAATGAAAACAGGTAAGGGTTGTTGATAGTGAGATCAGACTTTGGTTATCCTGTTCCATCTTCTCAATTCTACTGGGGGAAGCCCGTGTTTCGTGGGATAGTATATCATGCAGGGTTGTATATGGTTGACAGCGGTGTGATTGAAAGCACAGTGACTGAATTGATTTGTTAAAGGAATAGACCACTTTGCCTTATCCTTCCGTTCACTACATACCTAGGTTGGCTGTATTAGATAAAACTGGTTGGTGCTTGCCGGTCCGGTAGTTGTCACTGACGTCACCGAGCATGGGTCATGAACTATCACTCGTGTATCAGAACTGGTTTTGGTTTGTTATTTCAGAGAACGCAGTGTGTTCCACCAAACCTGAAAGAACAAACCTTAGAAGCCCTACGCATATATAACCTGAGAGGAAGCCGATCAACACCATGGGGCGTTTTCCACCGCGTCGTGGCCACAGTATGATGTGTATAATCACGCACTAGAGTAGCAATAGGGACTATGTTCGTCTTCAAGGCATATAGATGGGAATTGTCATATGATCTCTATGTGCGAGTCCGTGGCACATCAGTGGTTTCAGCGAGTAGTCAGTGAGACGAGGTAACTCATACATCCCGTGGAGAAAACAAAACACCTTAGTTATTTAATGAACTGAAGTGGATTTGTTGTTCTGTTGCTCTTTGCTTGTAGTGATGTCATTTCTGGCTCCAACGGGCCCTCGGTACATTCAAAGGTGAACCATCTTCTGGTACCCTTTTTAACACGGGGACCAACCATACTCTTCCACCCCACCACACAACACGACAGAAACCACACTTGGATGTTTTGGTACGGTGAATATTAATCCCATCGTAACTCCTTTTCCTTGTCAGTAAACTTATTTTAATGTGATACAGAATAAATGGCCCTTCCAATCATCGCAATCGCCTCACCAACTGCCAGAACCCAGCCCCACGGCCTCGTTCACAACCATTTCCCAAGGTTGTACAACAACCCACGGAGCCATATGACACCCACTGCGATGGTCACCCGTGTTCAGGACCAGGTGTATGACCTCCAAAACACCACCGAAAGCCTCAGCGACCTGTCTGACGCCCTAACTCCCCTGACATCCGATGAAAGGACCGTAGTTAGCGCCAGTTCTGAAGCCTCCAGTGTACTCACAATCTTTTCCGGCACCACCACCGCCCGCCACGAGAACTACTCGAGCTTCTGCGGCCTTTGCAGAGACATTAGACGTCAACTAGTGGCTGGAAATATCCTCTCCGACGTTGACGTTGGTCACTGGGACGATCATGGTAGAACCTCTGATGCGCACAAGAGAAAGTGGGCCGGCAAGCTCCGAAGAATTATCAACAGTCGCTCTTCCAGGCTCCGAGACTGCGCCGTTGTGATGAATTCCCGTACTGGGCAGTCGTTTATCAACATGACAGATATGTTGCAGGCGTTGAAAGAGAATGAGGTCGGTAGTGCACAATCCCCATTGCACATTGTTGGTGCTCAGGAAAGTACTGAGGACATGACAACGGTTGATTGGGATGGTATTCGCTTTGCTATAGATGTTGAAAGCAGCGGAGATCAGGAATCCTTTGGAAGTATCCCAATTGAATTGGATCTTTTGGCAGAGAACAGCATCGGCGGACTTGATGTTGTGATTACACCAGAGCCCGGAGAACCATTGAGCGCTATTGAGCATGCAAAGTTGCAGAGAATGGAGCAAGAGAGCGATATTGTTTTCTTTGGGGCCTTTGATGCGGGAGAGGAGTGGGCAATGGTTCCGCTCATCTTGGAGTCTGACGGTATTGCAATAGCTGAAGACGGCATGACAACGGACGGGGCCATTGGAATTGAGGGTACTGTGGCAGGAGATACCAGCGGGGTAGTCGAGGGGGCTGATCAGAGCAAGGATAAAGAAGAAAAAGATGGAACGGCACGATTTAAATGATGAGAGAATACTGATCCTAGCTGCCCGGGTTGAAAAGGCTTGGCTACGAGCAGGGGTGTGGTATTTCTAGGATATTTCGGTAGATTCTCTGTGATAATAGTGTCAACAAATATCTCTCCACTTACGCGTATACGCTCATGTCAGTTGTAGGATTTATGATCTTTCTTGTGTCCAGAAACCTCATTTCCGTGATCTATGTGAAACTGAACGGTACTGTGATTATATTCTTATATATTTTCACTGGTCTACTGCTTAGAACAATAGACGTATATAGACAAATTGAAACCACCACCCAGGATATGACATCCACATTACCTGAATAGAAAGGTAGTCTTTTATAAAAAACCTCTATTTATGTAATAGGGAGGTACCTGGGACTGAACACAACTCATATACCTATTGTATCGTGTAATGGGTGGATCTGTGTACGTTAAATATTCCACGTCGTCAGAACTCACCAAGCCTGCTAAGTTCTATCCCTATTCATCTACAGACATCTGAATCTATTCACCTATCCTATCTACCACAGATCTAAGTCCGGTTATTCAATCCGAGCTTGGACCCCCCCCTCCCACCCGTTTCTTCTCATCACCCATCCCGAAAGGAATTTTATCCTTTCTCATTCATCCCTCACCCATCACGTTCCTGTCCCTCTTTATATCCATCCATATCCCCGAGCCCACCACTTCGAAATCGCCAACAAACATCCCAATGTTTCCCGCCGGCATCGCTGCAACCATCAAGCAAAACACTCTCAGTAGTATTGCGCAGCGTCTAGACTATTCTTTATATGTGAGGGGCATCTAGAGCAGCCAAAGTGAGTATGTACATCTATTCCCACATCTATTTCGATGACCATTATACTGATGATTCAACTATTCTATCTTGATAGCGGTTTTTCATCAAAGCAGAACCTAGTGAGAGATTCTAGGGGTGCATTTTCCTGCTGCCACTGAGAGCCCCGTGTCTACAGGATCTTGAAGATATGATGAGTGGTCTTCTGGAGCTCTCAATTAATGATTTCCATGTCGGGAATGTGGTAAGGCCCTGAATTATCCTTTATGTGTGTGGTTAGAAACGGCAATATTTGCTTACTTCTTATGTTAGATTCCGATCGATACAGATTCATGCCTTGATCTGCAGCTCAGAGAGTGGAGTACGCTTTGACCATCATCCCCAAGATTTAAGGTGTCTTACTAACATAATATCGCACGTTGTGATGAACGCAGAAAGAATTGTCTTGGAGTAAGCTCAACCTTAATAAGCCACTGCTGCCTTGGCTGCGCCCTGGACATTCATGTCTCCTTTCGCGAGGATGATTATGAAGTTCCGGGTAGCACAATTTTTTCCCTCTCTTAGCGGGTCCTGGTTCCTGGAAAGCGAGAAACGGTTTGTCTCCTATTACTCTTTCTGTGTAATTTAACTCACTGATAAACCGTGAGAATATGAAAAGGGACCGCAAAGATACCGATCCAAAACTTTGTCCAAGATGGCTGGATTTGATCGAATTTAACATCCAGCCCACGACCATTCATGTGAGAGAGACAAGCGTGTCTTGCACCTCAGCCAACAGCTATCATGCGACCCCTCCAGAAAGAGTACCATATATCACTCGTCCGGCATGTCTTCACCTTTATCCAAAGCATAAGAGCGACCCGAGTTGTCTTAAACTCCTCGAATCCGGTTCCCTCAATCCGACCTTTAAGCGGATCGGAACGGGGGCGAGTGCCACAGACCCGTACCAACTTCGGTTTGGCCCTACCCACACTTACTCTCATCACCAGGGGCCGGGCTACAGTTACATTTATAATGGGTTATCCAATCGCTTGTACATGCATAGGTAAAATACTGGCTGTTGAAGGTCAGCGGACCTTGGGCTGTGCCGTAGACAAGAATTCGCTGTAGGGTCTTTGGCATCGATTTTCTGTAAGAGAGATCCGCTTGTCTTTGAACGTTGAGTACCTTGAGGGCGTGGGTTACCGCGCCTGGTGGTTGGCGGTTGGATTGTGTTCTCTGTGGCGTCTACGTACGCATCTGGGTGGGTCTGGGTATTGAGTTCCAGGCTGTTCCGTTTTTGCTTGTTTAAGCCTAGATTTAGTTCAATAATTTACAATTATCAAACACCACTTGCAGGCTATGTCGAAATTTGAATGTGGTGATCGGTGAAGGAAAGGAGTAGCTAGAGTAAAGATTCAGAGAGCAGTGCACCGCCACTGTTCCTAAATAAATTGTAGTAGATTTTATATGACTTTCTCATTCCCCTACAAGGGTTTCCAATAGTACACCCTTGTAACAAATGAAGATTAAAGTTTACTAAACGAACCAACTGTTCAATTTCCATCCTCCAACCCTCACCATTTGAATCAACTGCCCAGACTCAGAGTAATGGACCGCTCGAACCGGAAAATTGCGGTCCTATGTCTTGATACGTTAGTATAAGAATTATGGATGTTCAAGGTTAGGATCTCTATGTTAGAGATCGGGGTCCACGTTTTAGATCTGACTCAAGGCGGTGTGCAAGGTCATGAATAGGTTTCATACAAACCGTTTAAATGGCTTTACGGGTTGATAATCGGTTACCCTGTTCACCCGAGAAGGCAAGAACAGTACCAACTATTTATTGAACCGGTTCAGTCCAACCGGTTGAAACAGGATAACCTTTAAACCACTGATCATTCTGTCCCCAACTTTCTTTAAGGTAAAAAATACTGTTCTCTCGAGCTGTTTTCCTAAGGTCTTGGGTTATATTTTACCATTGTACCTGTTTGATACTGGGAAGAATGTTATTTTGTGTGTCATACGAAGGTTCAACTATTCAAATGAAAAAGATATAATGCACTGTTGAAGCGGAATTCATAAAAATACGGGAAATACAGAGGTCAATCAACTTTCAACTCCCCTGAAATTGAGGAATTAATTAGCGTAGAGCAAGAAAAATATCGATAAAGCTTTCTCCCTTCACGCCTATCCTTTCCCGATAACATCCCTCCGTATTTGAGGCCTTCATCTTTGATGAGAAGGGCCGGGGACAGCGTGGTTCCCGGGACGACGTCGGTTCTCGGATCCCCCGAAAGTGGATTTTTTGCCGACTTTGACGTTTTCTTTATTGCCCGCTTCAATGCCTAGAGCCCTATCGGAGCTTGCATACTCCTCCCTTCTGTTCAAGATTGTACTGGGGCAGGTTTTCAGCTCATCAGGGACCGGATCATCCTCTTCGGCCTCCTCCTTAATCAGTGGCATCCATTTCTGTGCACGAGCTTCCTTGGCGAACATCTTGACAATCCTCAACTCGATTCTCTCCAACTGGTGGATACGGTACTCATGCTCAGTAATGGCACGGCTGAGAGTCATAATGCGTACTCGCTCATCGTAGAGGTCAAGGTCGAGGAAGCCCTCAGGGAGCAAGGAATCTCTTCTTTTGACCTGTCTTTGGAGGGCCCGCATCTCGTCGATCAGGGCATCACGTTCATCATCGAGACGCATGTGGTCATGCATGAGCTGTCCACAGAGATCTTGGATCTCGAGGTCTCTGGAGGACTTTGAGGCAGTATTAGTGGAGATATCAAAGATTTTGTCGGGGTGGTGGCTTACAAAGGATGCAGTCATGTTGTACTGGTTGCTATAAGTTGAGAGAACTTTGTGTGATAAGTTCGTGATTGTATATGAGAGATAGAAGAAGAGACTTGAGATACTTCTGTTGCTCAGTGTGATAAGAAAGGTAGAGGGATATGTGAGGGATAGTGAGGGATATGTGAGGGATAGTGAGGGATAGTGAGGGATAGTGAGGGATGGTTGGTGTGCTTGTTAGGTCTGGTATCAGCTGATGCTAGGTGCAGTGTCAGAGGGACCGAACTCTTAGTCACTCCGCAGCTGCGTCGTACCCTTCATCCGGCATGTTCTGGGGATCCTTCTTACAACCGTGGCCATGCGCGCAACTAGAATCAACGATTAACATCTTTTAGGTTAAGACGCCCTCTTTCGGCCTATGGTGTGACAAGCTAGTCTCCGAACAAGTGCCCTTGAGTAGGAACGATTTTTTGCAAACAGGTCCATATGCTTAAAGCCGAATACGATTTGAGAGTGATATTGAAATAAATACCCTTTTACTCATGTATACATATCAGGCTATCATATAGCACTAACTGAGACTGGATCCATTCAAAACGACACCTGTGAATCAATTGGACAAATTTAAAACATAATCTGTAGCAGCAATAGACCGCAGAATGCTGAATCATTGTAAAAATGAAGATAAAACAGCTAAAATTATATTCTGACTGCCACATATCAAAGACGGGAAATCCAAAAACACACAGGAAGAGATGTAAATTGACGAGTAGGCTCTGAGATGTCCCTCAGCTCACAGCAAAAAAACAGAAGAAGCTTAGCTCTATCATCCCTTAACTCCCTTGAACAACGCGCACCGGAGAAGCATAGAAGGAACAGAATATCTCGTCCTGCGCCGCGAGTGATTCCCAGATATTCACAGCATACCTAACATATCTTTATGTTGTTACCCAACCAAATCCTTCTCTAGCTGTGAAGCTTTACGTACCCAGACCCTTCTCTTCCGTAAAGCCATTACTGAGTGAAGCCCTTCTTATGTCGAACCTGACTTGATGTCCATTCAAATAAAAGATCCGTTTATAATATCCTTTTTGAGCAGCAAAAATCCCCTGGGGACCAGGCAGCGACGATAAACCATAAATACAGGTCAATTCGTAATCCTGAGAGAAGTGCTGATGCGTTGGGCGGTGTGTCTGTGATCAGGCGTCGATTTTGTTGTATCTTTTTATCTAGACCACGCTATCTCGGGACTAATTCTTATCCCCACTATCCCATGGAGCGAATTAGGCTAATTGCCTACATAGTATTCTTGATAGCTTGAAAGGCCATTGACTTGCTTAATTGCTGGACCCCTGGTGTTTCGACTACCTAGGTCTAGACATTCCATCCAAAGGTTAACTATTATTTTCAGAGGTTGACAAAGTCGTGACCCCAGAACAACTCAGGTATCCTCATAGGACGGATGTAACACCTAATCATTGACAATGACTCCTATCGATATATAAGTGTTGTGCCGCGACTATCGACTGTAGCGAGGTGATACAGGGCCTCGGGCCGCACTTGTGCAGCTTTTACTATATCATGTATCCGGTAAAGTACTCGCCCGAGGGGTTGTTGGGACTCGAGACCTGAGCTGGGTACAGAATCCAGAATTTGGAGAGTTCAATGTTCATCTCCATAACGAGCTAAGCAGTTAAAACAAATCAGACTTTGCCTATCAAGGTGTCCTAAGGTCAATTTACTCATGATCATCGTTCTGACTGCTTTCAAGGCGCAGTATATCGAGAAAGATGAGATACACCTTGGAATCGATTCATCCGTGTTTCCTATGTAGTAAACCTTGAATAGGTGGACAGAATTTTCGTGTAGAGTGCATTGGGTTCGACTTGGTGATCGTTCGTCGTTAACTGTAAATGGTGACCAGGCATGATGCGGCTCTGCACCAATGTTTGTCTGCCAGGTTAACTGGACAACACATGTTCAGGTAAGTACCACGTTATATCATGATGGCACCAATCTTCATCACCACACTACGTTTGTTAATGAAAATTCATCTTCTGGGGTTACAGCCCACAGTATTAGAAATCTACATTCCCATCCTAAGTTCTTACTCGGGCGGGGATTGAATTATACAATGTCATTTTACATGGCTTGTAGTTTTTACCTAGGAGAATTAGGTGCTCAGTCACTGCAACTTCAAACAAATATGACAATAACAGAGGTAAGTAAACCACAACATCTGGGATAGTATATGGTTCAATGGATCCATATATGAAAGCTGAGACACACACAGAGACTAATTAAGCCGCATATGATATTAGACTGCGAGTACCGTTTTGTTTCTAGCCATCTTCAACAATAAATAGCGTTTCCAGCCGTACAGCTGAGTTTACTGCCTTATTCCTATCCCCACTAAAACCGACATAGGATTCGGGATACAACGAAGGAAGCAAGCTTTCCCGATTCAATAGATACCGGCGAATCGCTTATTTTCCAACATCGTCGATCTATTTTACTTTCATTAGCATGGGAGGATGCATACTTCCGAAATATGCCGAAATAGACTGAAATCTCAGGAATGTGAGATATATATCGTAGGTGTTCGTCGTTGTTCAGTCCACAACGGGATATTAGTCACTGCAGGACCGAATAGAACTTGAACACCACGACTATCCTAATTTGTCTCGTTATCACCCAGGGTACAATTTCGAATAGTAGCTTACTTGACCTTAGCGGTCATCTTGTGATATACCTGTGAAGTGCCCTGTTTCTCCGTTTATCAGAATGGATTGGGACGCAGTTGCCCTAAGTAGCTGGCGAATACCTCCATGGCTTGATAAAGTATCATAGGATATGTTACTCGGAATCCTATTACTTACAGTATCAATTTTCTTGGTTCAGTTCAACTTCTTCGTCTGATAAATTCAGTAACCAGAGTAGTTTCTTCTCTCGGGACATTATCAACTTCTGTTGTACGTACAGAAGTAGCTATCCTTTAATTTAGGGGGGGTACCTATTCTACTTTTGTTATTACTACTTGTTCCATGTCTTCCAGGACGACATTGGAATCATGATCAAGGTACATAAACAATCAATCCTCCAAACTGCTCTCGTAAGCTGGAGGGCAACGCTGGAATGTGATGGATCCCTCTGTGAAAAAGTCGCATTATCGTTCCCTGATTGTCAGCACGCCCTTTCGCAGGAATAGTATGAGGGTGCGATTGTAGTTGTAAAAAGTATTAGAAATTACATAGTTGCATATTAACGCATGGATATCATTAACGTCGATATGTTCCGGGCGATTCGCAGATACCCTGAATTCGTGAATGGACCGCTTAACACATGTATTCGAGAGGGGACCGGTCCATTCACGAATGGACTGCCAAAATGTAGTTTAGAAAAAATTGATGAGCGCGTTCAGCAACCAAGGCTCCTAGGGGGCGCGACCTCAACTGTACGAGCAATAATTTTGGGTACTAGGGTTCGATGCGAAAATTGTGAGTAAATTGTGCTTAGTAGGAGAAATACGAAAGCGGTTTACAAGGTTGGGGTTCTGAAGAAATCTCATAAAATGGCCCTGACTGACTCGGTAAAGGGAGCTGGTAAAGGCATATTCAACGGTATTGAAGGGTAGGGATCTCTTGTAGACTCGGATACCGATTTTATTTAGAGGGAAAATATTTTCCGCACTATGATTTTTAATTAGTCGCCAGTCATTGTGGGGGTGATCGTGCATTATACGGAGAATGGACCAAAGCACTAAACTTCAATTTATTGTGGGCCATCAAGACATTAGAACTACATTATTAGTGGGCCATTCGTGAATAGACTGGTCTGCTGGGAGATGTATGTGGCTAGGAGTCTATTCACGAATACCTCAAGTCTATTCGCGAATTACCCCAGTCCATTCACGAATTCGCGATATCTGTGAATCGCCCGGAACAGATACAAGTAAAATATCACTTGCAACTACATAAATATAAGCTCCAGGTTAGCTACGGGGACAAACCCCAAGAGCACTATGAAGTCCGATCCAAGAGACTTGCAAAGATCTTAATTTGACTGCAGATCCTATGATAAAAAGCAAGGTCTATATCTATCAAACGTACAAACCGCTATCTAGCTACTAAAAAAAGAACAACGAAATTGAGAAAAAGAAGAAAAGATATTGATTGATCGTGAGAAGAAAACGTGATAGAGGAAAGACTCCTCGGAAAAGCTATATACAGAGGCTACGTGTCATTCGATCTCGATCTCGATCTTGAGAAAGTAGTCGGAAATGAGATAAAGGGATACGGATTGACGATTTATGTTTGAATACCGCGGAATGAGCGCTCAGAGCCACCTTCGATAATGAGGCTTCTAGATCTTGCCACCACAAGAATAAATCTCACCATACTCTTGCAGGCGGACATGTCTGGTATTGTGTTTATCCCACTGGTGTACCCTTCTCTGATAGCTAGTATAAAACCACTCTTCGCACACACGGCACTGAAATGTGGCTGTTGTCATGACTATTTAGTATATGAATTACGAAGACTTAACTGGGGCAGACCTCCAACCTGTAGTTTGCATGGTGATACGAGATTCACTGGAGCTCTTATGTTCGGACTTGACTTCATCACCTACCCCATGCACTAGCAAGATTAGAATATAACATCATGGCTAGACCAGTAAAATTAAAGTAGAGGGTCTTACAAGTATGACCTCCCTCACCTGGGTCCGCGACACGAGATCCTTTGGCCTCATTCTCTTGAGGGGTTGAGGGGAGATTCTCGTTTTCGGGGGTAGGGGTGGGTGAAGTCGTAGAAACAGCTTGAGAAACATGTATGGGATCTCTAAGCTCCACGGTCTCAGTGTGGAGCCCAGGGAGCCGTTTACCGGGGAGTGCTTTTCTCCTAATTGTTGGGTGGCCAGGGCGAACAGCTTTGAGTCTCCGAGTTATCCTGGCACTCTCCTTGCGGGTTTCCTCATCTAGATATCACGAAGGTTAGACTCTTTATTCTCATTTGATTAGTCTTAGACTTGGTCGAATGAGCTCACTTTCAACTACATCACCGCTGTTTTCTACGGCAAACTCCATTTCTGTGAAGCCATGGAGGATCTTTGAGGCATCAGAGAGACAGTGCAGCGCTCCGATTTCACTCTCAGTTAGGATGTACTGAGAGAGGGTTTTTCTGGCCTTTCGTGGGGTATTATCCTTTTCCTTTTGAGTGCGTGACTTATTATTCTTTCTGCGTGGCGCCATGTTTGATGCTTTAATGGGTGTTTTAGCTGTGTTTGTTCGTCCGAGGTCACACTGTGGATGGAGATGTAAAGTTGGGGATTGAAGGAAAGGCAAGCTAAATATTAGTTCCTGGTGTCAAACTGGATTTGGCAAACACATACATCATTAAACTTAGATGAACATAGAGTGACATAATTATGTCCATACAAGGTGCGAAAAGCCGAAAAACATCATTTAGTATTAGGGCAAACTGACTTGGTCATTTGAATGTCTCAGGTACGCATTCAGATCATGCTCAGCGAATAGCTAAGACTAACAACTCTGACTAACGTTTTATTACCAAAGCCCAGAGCATAAGGGGAAGTGCAATATCTTTGAATCTGGAGCACCCGACTCGCCTTCACCCACAACAGCAGGATATCCAGCCTTTCTTCACTACCTGGGACATTAGAGACACAGGAGAATGAGAGGGGCATCATGGCAATATCTCGGGATGAGATCCATTTCCAGCTTTTCTAACTTGGACAACGGCCGTCGATGCGCCACGAATGTCCCAATATCCTCGAGTTCATCACACCAAGTTCAAACAGCCTAGCCCTACTTATTACAATAGTGAGAACAGCAGTAGAGGTTAATATCGGGAATATCGTGGGATGCTAGTGAAGATGATAGAAAGAGTGTTCAGAGCTAGGTGAAAGATCATCCCTATTCTTCCCGCCTACGTTCATACCCTCGACCCTACGTCCTCGCTCCCCCGGTCACGTAGGTTACCACAATCTCACCCGACCGCTGCATATCGGGTGCTGGGCCCTCGATCAGCATCGGCACTGCTCAGATGCTCCGGACTGCGCTCATTACATGCTCCGCTGAAGTGTGATCTCGCTCCACTGAAGTGTGACGAGATCTCAGGTAGTCACTAGCACATTTGTGCGCCACCTTCACCTCTGGCTGCACAGGAGCTCTAGGAGGTGATTGTTTTGACAGGAAGTTCAAGCCTATGAAGCAAGTGTCAGTAGACGGACAACTTTTGGACGATGTCGGAGAATATCATCCCATGACGATTGTTTTGAACAAAGATGAAATGGGATGGAAATTGCTTATAGGGTAGAAAACAACGTTTGTTAGTATTATACAATCGTTTGAGGCGTAATGGCGCTCTCTTGGAGTGAGAATATACGTATACATTTCTGTGGTCTGCCTTGCTCAGTTACCACTCATAGTCTGTGTAGATCGGACTCATTAGTGAGCGTTAATCCCAGGTAGATGGGTTATATATAGCTGACATAAATAGAATATCTACTCAGCGCGGTGCCCTGATTAGCACTTGAATACCGTGGGCTCCTTATAGCTCCTATAGCCCGAATGTAGATATGCATTTGTTTTCGGTGGCGAGACGGATTTGTATGTATCAGCGAATTCGAGTGTTGAAGAAAATGTAGCCATTCTTCGGGTAGCCTTGAAAGCAGGGAGGGAAGGATTAGAGTGTGTGATCGTTGTGGTTGAAGAGGTGTAAGCACGTTTACATTAGTGTCCCTACCCTGGCTGTTGCCTGTCGTGGTTGTTGTTGTCGTTGCCATCAGCCAAATGTAATCACAGCCCCTACTCCTCCGACATCTCTTCCCCATCGATACTCATCAGGTTCTGCCGGCAAGAATTCATAACCTTCTCAATTGATTACCAACTGAACGACTCGCGATGTCATCTTTGAAATCTCTAGATGGAAAAGCATCTTCCGCTGTCACCTGCCCCGTCGAGCATGCCGCCGAGGAACACGCAACAACGATTGTAGTCAAACCCCCTGGAAATGATGACCTCCGCACACTCGACAAGCCAATTGAGATCTGTGCTTGCGGGCGCCCCATCATCAACTTTCCAGTGAGTTCATACCCTCAAACCGTTCACAGAGGAACTTTTATAGAAATAGTCAACTAATATAATCAACCTCTCTATCATCAGGCGCGCGTAAACCTTGTTGCTGAAATAGCAGAGGCCAGGGCCCGCGAGGTTGAGCTCACCCGGGAGCTCATCGACGCTCTCCAAGAACGTATCTGGGCCATGCAAGCGCTTGACAAGGCTCACGACAAGATCAAGAAAATCGTTGAGGATACTGGCGGTCCTGGGTCTCCTTTTTACGATGAGTACTGGGGCACGCCTCAGCGTCCGGTCTCAATCTATGATAGGCCTCGTAGAAGGACATTGAGGAGAACCTCAGGCACCATCCAAGAGATGTCTACCCCAAGGGAGATGGATGGCATGTAGGGCTCTTGGCACTCTGTCCATGATCCTTGGGTATCGGTTTGGGTATCGGTTTAGGCTGTTTTCACAACTTCTGGAGGTTGAGGAAAAGAAGATTTCATATATTATTAACAAGGAGGTTTTGGGTGATTGAGCTGCTTAAGAGGTGTTTGTGTCATGGAAGGCTTCTTGATCTGTACTAACACAAATTCATCGGGACTGTCTTTCTTTTACTGAGCGTACCAGATCCCTTTATTGCATTTTCATCTCTGGCAATTAGGGCCGATCTCCCCTGAGAAACCCAAAGCATGAACGACCACATAGAAAACTTAAATAACATATTATCTGTACACATAACCATCGTGGTCAATGGCCAACAGTGGAGAGAATGAGCAATCATTGTGTGCGTGTAACGCCAGGATACTCTCTATTAGGTGTTTAGTGGTGCACAATCAGTGCGGGAAGAAAAAATGACGCAAGATACATATAAAATCCAGATGCGTTCTCATCTTCGATATATTTCCCCGAGCATAACCACAAATCGCAGAATCATCCAAATTGTCCAAAGCCACCCGAGACACACCTGATTTATCTGCCAGAAGATTGGATGGGCCTCAGGATGTGATAAGGCAACTTTGTTGTTTTGGCCATTGTCTAAAGTGATATAGAACAAGCAAGGGTAGCAAGAATAAAGATACTCACCGCTGGGGAGTGCATTACACCAGATGGGTGCTCCAAAAGGGTTCCTACCTGCTATACAAGATTCTTATTACCTGTGACAGGTAAATAACTGAAATTTATATTGATATGAGAGTTCAAAACTATTGCTATGAATGAAAAAACGAAAATGGTAAATCTTCACATGAGCAGCTAAGATGGTCTAGAACCGAACCCGTAATGATTGCGGGATATCATCTTGTCCTTACCGTCCCCTGGCTTTGGTAGGCACAGGTAAATAGCCCATGCAGGAAGGTTGATTAACGGAAAAAACATGCATAATCGACCTGTTTCGTGAAGCCATAGGCGTGTTTATCAGTCTCACAATGCTGATACACAGTGAATTTATCCTCCATCTTCTAGCGCTATTTGATATATGACTTTGGAATCCTCCAACATATTTGGTTGCCGTAGAGGAGTGATACCTTGTTCGTTCGAACTCTAGCGATACCCACAAAGGGATATAACAAGTCAGTTTATATACCCATGTATGTACTTGTGATAGGAATAGGCAATTATCTACCTCGCAAGGTGGCTACTACCAATAGAAGATTCATTACCTCCTGTGAAGATGAAGTGCTCTGATAGCACACCGATTAAATAAAATAAAATTCATTAATCCAAAAAAATATTCGCTGATCAAACCTATCGTGATTAGCTAGCAACATGACCCCACTTGGGCCGCCCATAATCCTATCTAATAATTAAGTTAGCATCTAACGACAACCTTACCGCCAAAACGCCTACAGTTTTGAGCCTTATTCACTCGGCTTTTCCAGAACGTAGGCTAACAATAGCCTTCTGAACTGAACAAGGTTCAAATAAGTGTTATTTAAGCGTGTTTTAAGAATGAAATGAGGCGTTCTGGATACGCCGACTGACTAAGGCTCAGAATTGTATGCATGTCGACGGTAAGGTAGCTTGCCGTCTCTATTTTCTCTCGGGCATATATCAAGTGATCGAAGATTACCGGCAATGCCATATCATTTACCTTTTTAAATTAGTGCTTGAAGATACGTACATATGTTATGTTCGAGCCAGCGGTGGCTCGGTATGAGAATAAGATATATACAATCTCTCCAATTGATATATGATGTAGATGTAATCACTGTTACATGACAGGTCCGATTTCTACGGCGAAGAACGGGCAAACCCGAATATCGTTTTGGGCAAGCTTGATTGTATGGATCTCATTCTATCCAGCAATGAATTTAAATCATATTCATAGGCAAGAGTTGTACCAACGCATGAAATATTCATTCAAAGCCTTTTCATGGGTCCATGAATGAGTACACACCGAGTTCTAGACCCCGCTTTCAAACTCATTGAATTCATGAAGTACCAGGCCTTCCTTCTTATACGCTTTTAATCCCGGATCACTGGGGGAACATAGTTTCATCAACATCCTATTGTGGCCCCTATTTTCCAACCATTGAAGCGTCAAACGGTCCAATTCAGAAGAATAAGTTTTGCCATAGGGATATATCAAAGCAAAAATATGACCTCGTCACAGACTCAAACCCCCGGCAACCGCTCACAGTTCTCGCACAAAAAAATGTTATATTTAATCCTGTCCTCGAATGGGCCGTCACCACAGTCCTGAACAGCTCAAGGGTCCTCGTTCCACGCCCCGTCCTCCCGCAAATCGTGACTGACCTATCTGGGATAAAGGCATTCGGTCAGTTATCAACAACGCAAGAGGCTAGGCAGGATTGTACCCAGGTAGACTCACTGAGAGAGCAGGATACGCTTGGGATGGATATCTGGAAAAATGCCGAAACGAGGAAGCAGGCGGAGCAGTCGGACACTGGTTGCGTTAAATCAATCATCAGTGAGATGAATTGTGTTATGGTCTCAAGAATCAAATCAGGGAATGTTAGAGAATGGGGAGCTGTCCTGTGCTGAATTTTGTTGCTACTAGCGCATTATTTCAGCTTTTGTTGGTCCTTTTGTTTTTAATCTTCTTGTTTACGAGCCCTGTATCGCCGTATTTTACTGTCCTAGTCTTCCCGATTTAGTTCTGAGCTCTATAATGTAACGGTAAGTACCCACCGTTTACCAGTTTTCACAGTGATGTTCTATAAGATTTTGCTAAATCTGAATCAGTGTGAGTGTTTATAAATGACCCGGGTGAAACACCACACTTTGAACATCTCACTCCACCAACTATCAAATGTGAAAGGAACTGCAAAAGGATCTTTCTTAGATGAGTAGTCCTCGATGAGAAAATGGGTTTTTTCTTTATGGTGAGTGTAATTTGGAATTGAATCTTACGTGTTCCCTATCTTACTTGAATGAACACATCATATACCTTTATGGGTTTATATTCTGGAAATGAAGCAAGATTCAAAGTTAAACCTGGGCGACTGCGATTACACAGTCCTCATCTTATCATCTATAGTGCTGATTGATATATTAATCTCTGTGCTTTGGGATATCTCATCGCGCTGAGAGGATATATTCCCGGTCCCCTGTACAGCAACGCAAGATTAAAGGACAAAAGAAGAGGCAGTTGAAAAGAGATCAACAGAAGGTATCTCCAGTCATGGAATGAAAGATATATTTCTTTTTCACAAGCCTCTTCGGGAAATGAATCAATTGATTCATTCCCAAACGTTCCTTGGCGGGAAACGAATGGAATGGTTCATTTCCATGGCTGGTAGAGTCTCTCCTTGCGTATCAAGCACATCCTGCTACTGTCCGCTCCGGGACAATGACAGGCCTTGTTAAACGGTGGCTTGACCGGCCAACTCATCAAAGGTCAACAGAACACACCGACTCCTTCACCTCAAACCCATTGGTTGCCTAAAAACTCGCCCTTCGTCATCTACCCAGTTTCGCCGTTCTCCCAGACAGTACAGTCGTTACGACACCGAGATCAGGAATAGAAGGGGAACGCCAGAAGAAAAACGTGTCATATCTTTGAACACGTATTCTATAGCGAAAGGTCGCGATGAGATCATATCATGAACAGTAACTCATATTATGTCGATTGATATATTTCATCTCAGTACTAGATTCGATAATCTCTCCGACCTTTTAGATACCAAATACACAGAATAGAACTAATAGGACCACAATTTCCAAAATGGAGATTGTTTCTAGCTTCATTCAACGTTCTTCGCGGCAATTCAAATATCAAAGAGTTTATTACAAATTACAAGAGGGTATATACCGAAATAATGAACGGCGAGATCTATCCTAACAAGACCAAAATATCCCAAATGACCGCATAAAAGAAATAGCCTGATCTTTTCCTATCTAGATTATAAGACCAGATCTTCCTCAAATGACCTCCTCCATAAGGTAACGAGATCGACATCTACCCAAGAGAACCAACGTATTCCTGATCGCACCATAGGATTGCATCCGAAGTAGCGCCAGTCTCGCCTTGTGCCAACACCTACTCAGTTCCAATGCCGTAGCATTTGAGTTTATACTGTGTGTTTCCCTGCAGCACGATATCCGGATAGGCCTTCTGCCAATCCAAAAAGATCTCAGTGCGCCCCGGCCCCATGTTGAGCCACATCCCCTCATAGCTTTCTTTCGTATCAAGCTTAAACCAGTTCGTCCTATTCTCCGACCAGACCAAACCATTACTCCTATTGCGGATAAGTTCAAGGAACACGTTGTAGTTATCACGCGGAGTAATGACGAAGCCTGTGTTCTCGCACTCCCCGAATAGAAACTCTATCTCGGTAGAGGTCTGGTGCCTCAGAGGGAGAAGTACGGGGCTTGCCTCCACATATGTGGGCTTAGGATACAGTGCGCTAAGGTCTTGATTTGGGTGGACGTTCAAGGTGACATGCGGACGCTGCTCCATGATCCAATCGGGAACTAGGTCCGCGTATTCCTGTGAAAATGGCTCGTACTCGGCATCCAGCCCTAGCAACCTTTCCGCAACCGCAATGGAAGCGGGATCCATGAAATCCAGGTGCTGTACATTCCCCTCAAAGACGACGGAACCCTTCTTGCTGGAATCCATATCTTCTGCACCCTCCTCGAATACACACGCATTGTTATGGAAGGAACCGAATCCTTGTTCGTTCCGCCTGATCTCAGCAGATTCACTATCCATAACAGCACTAGCCGCTTCAGTGATCCCAGCAGTCAAGGGACCAGCAGGTTCAGACGCGGCGGCTGGCGTCTGTGCAATGGTTGGTACCGACGAAATGAGAGATTTTTTAAAGGAAGTTGCTGACTCAAGACCTGGTGTAGTAGTGAGAACGCGCTCTAAGAGACCATTAGCATTGCTATTCAGAATACTCCATGGCATCATTGACACATACCGTACCCCTCCTCGGCGGGAAAGCCCGCAGCCCTCCTCAAGTCACGCGCGTTAAGGATATTGCACAGCAATTCTTCGCACAAATCACGTTCCCAGCCGTACCGCGCGTAGAAATGAGCCGAAATATCGTCCATGTAAGCTTGGAGTAGCATAGGGTAGTGCTCTTTGAGAATGGACCAGGGAAGGAGCACTTGAAGACCGATTGAGGCGGCGTAGGTGAACATCTCCAGGCGCAGAACACGGATTTGTTCATGATTTGTCTGTGTGCCCATGCGGCGGGCGAGGACGAAGGCAATATTGGCGTCCTCGACGAATGCATCGTTGAGGGCCGGGGGCAAGCCAACTGGAGGTACGGAGTTCTCCCCCTGGCTGGCAGCAGAGCTTGATGCCATTCAAGAATTCCTATGTATAGGTTGTGGGAGAGCCCTGAGAGAGGAAGATAAAACAGAGCGTAAAGGAGGGTGAGATCTTCTGCGGTGCAGGAAGAAGAAGGAATGATGCGTTCCGTGAGCTTTACAGCTGTGATCGAATTTTACTCCCTCTGGTTGAGACACTTCAAGTAAACTACACCAGCAAAGAGATCCTGGGGACGATAGAACGAAAGGGTGCTATTTTCGATCAATTGTAGTGGGGTATGCAATTGGTGTTGCTGGTAAAGTCCCTGTTGACCACAGGAGAAATAGGGAGCTGGTGGTAACATTGGAGAGACGACCAATCTGCACTACACCCCACTTGAAATCTCAACTTACCCCACCAAAGAATTCTCCAGTATATTCTCTACGCTTCTTCTTGCAACCCACCCTTCCGTAAGGCCCTTTCTCACTCTGCTACAAACTGTAGTTTACTACCATTATGTTTCTGTAAGTGCTTAAGTGCTAGAGTACACATAGACCTACATTTCCTCCGTACAGAAGAGAAAATTACTCTAGGTACTTGACAAAAACCTAGATTAGCATGGAATCACAGGTGTGTACACTAATGTCATATCTATGTCTTTGCTTATAGGTATCCCTTACCACATAAAACGTATAAAAAACTCACATCGTCACAGAATGGTTAAAAGTACATAAAGTGGAAATCTCTGCCGTCTCCATATATCTTCTTTCTGATCATGTAACGTACCCACGCAAAGATATGTATATGGCCCAACGCATTTCCGGGACTGGGGCAGAGCCCACAGATGCGAAGAGGGGCTTTATTAGGAAACGAAAGTGGTGCACTGTTCAGTCCTCCACCAAGGCATCTCCACTCCATCGGAAAGCCTGCAATAAAGGCCTTTATTAGAGTCGAGGGATGCTCTTTAGTTACCTCATATCGTTAATGCTGCTAGAGAGAAATGATCAGGAGGTATGGGATTCTAAGAAAGCTCGCTCACAAATCGAAAAGGTTTGTGCTGGAAAGCTTGGACGGGATAGTTGAATCAGAAGTTATATGGATATATATATATGGCGGTAATGAATCATAGGAATCGCGAGGTGTGTACCTTAATGTTAAACTTATTCCACCTCCAAGCGCGGCCACAAGTCTATCTCTTTCGCTAAAACATATATCACAAACGCTAGGGCTAACTTTCATGTAACAGGATAGAGATTACTTTGTTGCCCGCACCGACGACCGTCAGAATATCACCAACTATAGATCAGGTTGTTTTGTTACACGAAGTGGAGAATAGCTTTCATCTTACACCTTAAGGCGCAAAATGACTAAAAATGACTTCTCCACGTACTACCTTGCAAATATGCACTTCTATTCGCCACTAAGGAAACACACAAAAATAGCGAGTGATATACCATGAAGCTAAGCCTACCGGATACATCTCTTCGGAACGTGTGCGGGGGGCCTTACTAATCCTATCTGGCATGATATCTACGCTGTGTGATGCTGTTTCATGCAGTGTAACTCCACTATTAGCTGCCAAGAGTTATCCCTGTTGATGCTGGTTGAAGTAGTATTCTTTTCTCTCTTATGGGTGACTGAGGGAAAGAGCCCCGTGCAGTCGATTATTCTGGGTCTTGAGGACTGATCATATACAATTGGATCACTCACCGCCCAGTAACGAATACTTCGGGTTGAGAAGAGAACAATACAGTAAGGACTGGGACAAAATACCAGGCTCGATGACCCATTATTAAGATTACGATCATAAATACCAGTGTGTTCTTATTTCCTTTCCAACAAGTAGGATTTCGCCACATGATATCCCAAGCTATCGCATTGTTGCGGCATGGGAAATCTAGTATATCTGTCGAGAAAAATGCAAAAGAACCACATTTAAATCCTCCCATTAATAGCTACACTGCAACACTATTAAAATCATTTGAAAACCCAAATCTCACACCTTCCACACATCGATATCACATAGCCCCAGGGGATTCAAGTAAAGTCCTGTCTCTCCTCGCCAGCAACTGGGTCTGCCCTCCACCACGATTTCAGTACCATCCTACCAACCGAAGAGCGCCCACCACCACGCAAATACTCCACCAATGAAAAGCAAAAGCTGGATAGTAAACCGTTTCCTCTCGGTCTCACGCATCTCTCTGACAGCTCGGATGATGTCATCCTCCTCCTCCTCAGTAAGAACATCCATGTATTGATGAAACGGCGGCCTGGCTGTTTCTCGAGCGTTACATTCACCAGAGCAAGCAGACTCTGCATAGGACCTTGTGGGTTCGGGGAAGTGATATTGAAGGGTGAGGGAAGGACAGTCATGATCTGCTGGGGAAATGCATCCAGCAAAGCTTAATGCGGTCGGCGCAGTGCTGAGAGGGATAAGAGTTCGAGTCCATAGATTAAGCGGTGTGTGTGTGAGGTGAAGACGGATATACGAGAATCCGGCAGTCACCTGCGGGTGAGTAGTGGTCGTTGGGGATACCCTCGAGGCCTCATCTGTGCTTCTCTCAGACATAAGAGATAGGCAGAGGAGATAAGCGTCTCGATGATACGCCATTGCTTCAGCCAGAGTGGTGAGGTTAGAAACAGTGGGCTGCATCGGGCCTGCTACAGCGGTACTGGAGCGGTATGTCAGGAGCGAGTACACTGCTGTTAAAATCAGGAGGAAAATTCGGAATCGCATCGTTGTGGAAGCCTAATGTGAATGCCAGGATCCAGAGTAGGGAGCTCAAGCAATGGGATGGAACCGACGTTTGCTTGATTATCACAGGATAGAGGTGATGGGTGTGAAGAAAGGTTAACCTTTAATATACCATGTGTATCTGTGTATATAACTCTGCATGTGTAACACAAGAAAATGAATTTTTGATATTATCCTGGGTTGCGTATACCTCTGTATTAGTGCAAAATGACGAATGATATATATATGGGATATACAAAAGGAATCTAAGTTTATCAAAAACCGTATTGGACTTTACTATGAACCGAGAGGACCAGAATGAGTGAAGTTACTTCATAATATAATGGTATTATTTATTTCAATCTTACAAACGACATCATGTGTTGTATGCATCTGTAGCCGCGGCCGTCAGAAGAGGCATTTCTGGGAATTCATTTACTCGAAAATTAGTATAACGACTGTTCATTATTTGCCATTGCGTACTTGGAATTGGATAAGATGAAATCCGAATGTTACCTTGTTTGAATTCCATTAATGATCATAGATTCCACATATTGAAAACAAAAGAAAAATCAATACCTCCACATATATACGCTACGAAGTCATTTTGGTGACGGGGTTTCGCCGCTGCCCGATTCACTCACGAGGTTTTAGGATTTGAATACATTCTTTGTTCATACACTGGGGCTACTGTATGCCGGTTTAGTCAAGTGAATGAACTGACTGCCTCAGTACATTAGAATCCTGGGAACGCAGAGTAGTACAGGGGCGAGAATGTCTGCTCATACTAAGAGAGCACTTTATCCTCAGCTATTCGCAAATGCTCTCTGCTGGTCTAAGCCTTTGACTCACAACCTATTGATGAATAGGACAGTGTTGACCTACGGAGCGCATTCAACAATAGTACCAAACGCATTGGTCGATGAATTTCGGAGGAAAAATAGAAATGGGTGAAAGAAATTGAGGTGTTTAGGAGGATGTCACCAGTACTAGCCATATCACTTGATCAACTCACTTTGTACTTCCCTACTGACTAGGATTTGGATGAGTCCTTCGTGACTAGGCTGGGAGTGTACATTTACATTGTTACTTCAGTCAAGAATGCTGCGGTCCTGTCTTGTCGGTGCGATATAGGAATCGACCTGAGTCGTCAACATTACTTCGAGTTTACTGCACTTGTGAGCTTTCTGAAGAAAAGGGAAACTCCGTGAACCACTCCACATAGTTCAGATACGAAAGTAGGAATATTTCCTTATCTTACTCAGCGACCAGACACATACGTACCGCAGTCTAGTTGAACCCATAAAAACGTATTGATATACCCTTTGCACTATGTCATCTTCGTTGACTATGATATTCACACGATTTTCTAACCTGGCATGCCAGGCCTGGCACGAACACCTACCCGAGAACAGATGGCAATCGTTTCGACCTTCTCTAGAATGAATCCTTCTAACTGGTAGCAAATTACGCCAAGAAACGTGCCAATATACACTAACATGCAACATTAGAAACTCATCAATTCCCGTCACGCTGATCTTTGCACTGGATATTCCTCTATTGTCTTCCTATTCAGAAATCCTAGGAATTCGCACTAGTACGACGAGCAAACAGGGATCCTGTCGCGCCCTAACGTCACAGGAATATTCTATTCCTCACTCACTCCAATCCCCACCTCGGCCAGTGCAGTGTTCTACGTAAATTGCCTATTGTTGCAGCTCGACCAGCGTGTACCTCTACCTGAACGCCAATTTCAGTCAGCAAAGGTATAAAAGGGACCAGAACGAGAACCATCAACCCACACAAACCCACAACATCGAATAACAAACTTCCTGAAAGTACCACCACATTCAGGAATAGTCTCTGTTTGTGCTCGTTCTGTGCCTTGTACAATAGACGAAACCTGTTACCCTATCCTTACCGACCATGTCAGTTCCATCCCATGACAAACCCACACTCGAGCTTTCTGCCCGTGGCCCCACCGCCGCAAAACAGGATCCCAACGAGCTCGAAGCTTTTCTAGCCCTCTCAATCACCTGCGTTGACGACCCGACTGGCCCCGAGATCTTTGACGACGGCGTCAACGACTCCCCTGAAATGACCGAATGTTCCACCAACAAGAACTACGACGAGACCACCAGTGCCGTTGAATCTGGAGCAGCTAGTCATGCCTCCGACGGTACATCCTCCGCTGCCTTGGACGGCAGCGAGAAGCCGGCTCTCTTCGCGCCCGGAGCAACACTCAGACGCCAGCGTCACCGCCGCGCCGTTACTAAAGACTGGAAGGACTTTATTTCCACAATTGTTCAGAAGGAGGATGGAAGTTTTTTTGTTCCTGAGATGAAGCAGGGGGTGGCACTACCGTCAATGTGCAATACCTGCGGTGCGGAGTTGGAGGAAGACGAGCCGCAGTGCTAGAAGTCGGGGCGTGCATGATGTCATGCGGTAAGGCATTGTGGGTGTGATTTGGTTTTACGTCATTTGTTTACTTTAGGTCGAAATTGAATCGGGCCTAGGTCATTTGATTTAACTGAGCGATGTTGGGTGAGATACTATGATCAGTTGTGGGATATTTGATTCCTTTCTACGTGAGTCTTTGCGATCAGGATGTACATGTCATTTGATCTTACTACACTCTACCCTCATGTGGCATAGAGGATTTCAAGCCCACTATATGTAGTAATATACCGAGCAAATATAAACCCACAATCACTGTCACGGTCACGCTGGAACCGGCGGTAAACATTTCAAAATGTGCTATATATAATAATTCTTAGCGATTTATCGTTAAGAAGCCTCTTCTTGCTCACCGTTAATGGGGTTGGTTATATCTCGGAATTCCAGAGATCTTGACTATTATAGGTCTGGTTAGGGTTGTTTGGCCGTTTTTTGGGTGGGACTGCCGTTAAGGATGGGGTCTCACGCGGAATCAGATGTCGCATTGTAGCTTCTGCGTACACAACCGGCCGCATATAAAAGGCATACTATGGACGTATATCATGAGAATGAGACTATACCAGCCCATCTAGTAGCCACACACAATGACGATTATTGGCAATCGGTTCTGTTTATAGACAGATTCTTTCTGCCCGTTCTGGTACGACATTTATGTAGATATAGGCACGTATTATCTACAGTATTGACCAGGATAGGAGGGCATCTTGAGGACAATCAACCATATATATATCAACCAGGGACTTCTAGGCCCTCAACATGACCAATTCCAGATGATGTAGGTTGATGGTTGAGAAATTAGAGGACTAGGGCCAGAGGATACCATATCGCTAGATCTGTCATCAGTAAAGAATGCAATCTTAAGGTATTTAAAGGAATGTAAAATGTATGATCAGGAGATCTAATCGCCCAGTGCTGGTAGTGTTTATGGGCATGTAAAGATAGGAGTGTAATTCCGCAGGTTTGACTTACATTTTGAGATGGTATAATTATATAATATACACAAACCAGCACCGACGGCGTATGGAGCTAAAATATAGCTGTCCTACAGTTACAATGACGAGCTAGAAATGCCAGCCTTATTCACATCAGCGCCTACGTAGGAGGCAACGTTTTTTCGTAAATGTGTGTAAAACAGGTGAAATGAGAATGAGCGGTAAAAGGAGGATAGTATCGGTTAAGGGCCAGTCTGGTGACGTAACCCCCAAAACTTGAATCTCGGTACACGGTGACCATTTCAGCTTTCGCACTTGTCCATTGAAAACAAGTAGCTACATAAGTCGCAGCAGCTGCTGCCTTACAGGAATATGTTACTATAGTCACCGATCCTTGCTCTACTTCTATCCTTCATCATCTGGATACGTTCCTTTCAGGTGCACAACTTAAGTCTCAATCTCTTTTGCTCTCCGGGTTTCTCTTTTTTCAATTTTCACACTCGGCCGTAATATCCTAGATCATCTCGAATATATATACTATTTCCACCCCACATCCCAGCTATAGGTTCCTGCACCTAGTGAGTAGTTCCTGCGTCTCACCCTTGCGATATACCTACTCCGTCCTCCTAAACACTACTCACAACCTTCTTCCCAAATAGTATCCTCATTTCAACAGCTAGGATGTCTTCTCCCTCGAGTGGTCAAAGCCACTCACTCGATTCTGAGGATTCGATCCTCCCCGACTTCGAAACTAACAGCACATCCCTGTTCTATCCCCTCAGAAACCTCAAGTTTCGAACCCACTCTGCCGACGCACCGTCTGACCAAAGCGCAGTTTTCACTGCAGCGGACTTGGAAGAAGAAGAAGGCTATTTCGGAGACACTGAGACCTCCAAACCCCGCAAAAAGCGTGTCCGCAAAAGTCGTGGGAGTTCAACAGCTTCTCCCGAAAACGAGGCTCCATTCGCGAATCCCAACACCGTTGTGTGCATGGCGAACATTTCTGATGCGGTTGTTGGACAGGATGAACCAGGAACTACCAGGGTGCCTTCGATGCGGTATGGAATCCCCAGTGCGCAACAGCTGGGAATGATGAGAGCCCTTGCTGCCTTCAACCAGCCGGAAAGCCAGCAGCCTAGGTTGCCTAACGACGAAGCTTGTATTGCAGGCGACAGCGCTTCCACTTGGCCTAATTCCCCGCATGGGAGTACCGATTCGTGTGCCTCGGCTGGTTACGCCCAACGTATGTCAAAATCAGGAAGTGCCGCTCCCTTGACGGTTGACAGTCGCACCTCGACGTCTGTCCCTGTCTTACCGTCCATGGCTCTACCAAGGCACACAGCCTCTGTCTTTGATCAATCAACCCTAAACGTTCTGCCACCTTACACCCGCGGCAGACGTCTTACTCGCGATCACTAGCTAGGCTAGGCTGCTTCTGGATATGGGAGGAGAACACCGTAATAGTTGCTTAATATCTACTTCTCATTTTTAGTATGGATAGTTTTACTTCGGTGGTTGATTCAGGTTGGTATCAAGGCTTGGGCATCGATAGCTGTGTGCCACGTTTTATGTCATTTTACGTTTCACAGTTGTAGTTACAATGTTAATTTAAACTTATGGATAACTGTCCTTTCTTGTTAACAGTTTGATTCCTGAGACCTTTATAGATGTGATGCTGGCTCCCACATGTATGTAAACTTCTATGTAATCAGAGTCACAAATTTAAATACTACCATTCGATTTCGTGAACGTGTACAACCACAGTTGAGGTAACACAATCCGTCTTGAATCCGCACTGTGTCATATGCCCAGACTCCCCTGTTCCTTGTTCGTCCCTCCAGGAAGCAATCTTGCCACCAATCATAAGCACCACCTCTTTGGGGGGATCTTCGCGTAAATATGTAATTTTCCCGCCTGTAGCACCTAGCTCTGGATCAGTCTGTAGTGGGGTGATCCCATTATATTAGACACCATACTTCCTAGATTCAGAAGGAAGCCCCGCTTCCTGTCCGCGAAGCAAAGCCGACTGATGGGGAAATTTTCCATTCAATCTCATCATCACGTTACTACCCAAACAGTCGAGATTTCAAGAGCCATAGGATGACTCCTAATGATTCACTAGCCTAAAGAAGTGTTCTCAATGATACAGCCAGTCTGCAAAAGTGTTCGTGATTCAGATTCCGGAGTGAGACATTTAGCTATGGAACCGTGGCGGACCATCCAAAGAAAACACCTCAGGCAATGGTGCCCAGAATCAATGAGGAATGTGATCTATGGCCTACCTGCTTTTATCCATAGTTACGAACTATATCATTTCTTTTTGTTATTTTAAATCTTAATATTAAAGGTAACATTAACATTATCAGTGGGCCAGACTGCACAATGACATTAAAACAAAATCCCGAACACTTCTGCAGAGTGGCTGTACATCTTGGTGTGATATTGGTGCCATTTTGCACTAGCTGCTCGCATGCGATACATTTAGTAGATTGTTGAACTGCATGATACTTTGCAAAGATCTTGTTGTATGAACTGTGGTGCACCACATGCAAATAATGAGTGAAATGAAGGGGAAGAGGAAAAATTTAGTGCGTCAATGTGGAAACGAGTCATGACTCATGATTCGATTAATGTGTCAGAAGTCATATCCCACCTTAGTAAAAGTATTGAAAGGCGGATAGACATACGCAAAGAGTCTATGATAATATTATTGATACAGTTAAGAAACCATGTCGCGCTCACTACTACCCACAGAGGATCATATGGTATTTTACCTACTGTCCCGCTAGAGAACTTTTTCGACATATATTAACATACCGCATTATCATTGAGAACGCCACTTACACCTAAAAGATCTAAAGTTCAAATGAACCAAGTGGATGGTGGAAATAGTGAAACTATTATGCTATATATATATCACCGCATGGCCTATATCCTTATATGTACAGTGCGGCTCCGCGGAGACTGATAGGATTTATAGTATGGTTGCGTTTAAGACTTCAGTCGCATACCTCAATAATAGGATTGATAGTATGGGGGGTGGGTGAGCGTTCAATCACCTACGTCAATAATAGAAATTGAGTCACACCGCTTACCACCCATGTGCATGTAAACCCAGAGAAAGGTCGAACCCAGCTACGAGCCCAATAAAGAAATTGGCATTCCATAATGTCACAAAATATTCCACCAGTGTTCCTCAATATCATCAGTAGGTTATCACCGCTACACATCTCCAAACAGAACTGAACAACATAACCAATCTTTCAACCCCAATCCAACTCTTAGTTAGTTCAAATCCCATCAATATTTACCCAAGTCCCAAAGTATGGAAAACCCGGAAGAATTGCAGATGGCGGCCATCCGCGCCCCACTTGTCCTCCTCTACCAACAGCTTGAGGCCCTGCAAACCCAGTTATATCAGTATGCCGTTGACATCCGTAAAGTACAGGTTGCACGCGTTGTCATGATCCGCCATAGTGGCCTATGGACTATTGACGAGGCTGCGCATACGATGAGACTTGAGGAGGCCATTAAGCGGGAGGGGCACGCTGTACATCGCCGGATCGTGGATTTAAGACGTCAGATCCTTGCTGCGGAGTCTCGCTTTTCGTTTGAGCTTGGAGAAAGGGGGTTACAGGATGTGATATCTGAGCTCTGCGCGGGGTATCCAGAGTGGGAACGTACGGCCGCTGGTATGCGCGGTGATGACGAGGGTGGTGCAGATGTCGGTGGGAATGACGCTGGCGCTAGGGCCAACATTGACGATGATGATGAGGATAATGGTTTGGAAGAGGAAAGAATTGCGCCTTGGTTATTTCATAGAGATGGCTCGCTTTGAGAGCTGCCGGGGACAATTTGATGATTGGAAAAACCCTGGATTTCAAACACCTCATGTGCTGTAGAACGTTATTATCACATGGATACGCATTGCAGGACTTTTGTATAGAGGTTAATGGAGTATAATTGATTTCAATTATTTATATATTCAAGATTCGTAGCCGCCCAAAGCAGTATGAAGTGTAGCTCTCAAACAGTTTGGTCCTCGAGGACGGGCCTCTCTTCTGACCCATCCCCAGACTCTAACCATTTACCTTTCATCCATCCAAAGCTCCACAGCGCAAGGAAAGAAAGTAATGAATGAATCATTTTACCACGTTAAGGTTTTTAGTGGCAACGAGTCATCATTGATGACATCAGTAATTCTATCGCTTCTGTTATGTGTTAACGAAACAGTAAATGAATACCTTAATTCAATCTGCCTATTTATTTGACACATCAAATAATGATTAAACGCACTGCCATAGCAGTAAAAACTCTGCTAACAGTGGGGATCAAGGTCAACCATTTTAAGAGCGAGATGCTCCTTCCCCAGAGTCACTGAAGGAAGTTTAAAGGAAGGATACCGGAAAGGTATCAAGAAAGTAAGTTTAAAATGTATACGCCGTGGACACAGAAGCGACAGTACGAGCGCAATAGAGAGTGCGATAGAAAGTATAAAATATAGCATCGGCAAAAGGACCAACTGATCCAAGGCTGGCACCGAAGCTGTTGCTAAAGGGTAAAGAGAAGTCGCAAGTGATATTTTGCAGGCTGCAGGTAGCCTATTAATACCCACAACTCATTTTACAACAAACGACTTGTGTGTAATACTGACACATAAACAAATTCTTGCTTAGATGACGAAAGCGAGAGCTAAAGGAAAGGACCATAAGACGGTCCAAACCCTCCTGTGGACCAAAACAGCCATCGACCGCGCGGTGGACACATGGAAAGAATTTACAAAGTGGAGGCATGGCAACGGGGAAAGAGACGAAGACAAGGAAGAGGAAAGGAAAGAGGCAGCGCAAGGATCGGGAGGACTCCCCTTCTTCCCTGTCCTTAAGTTTAAGCAGTTTCATTTTTTCATTTGTTTTGCTTTGTTATTTGTTCTGCTTTGTTCTACTTACGGTACGGGTACGGTGAGAGGCGGTGGAGGAGTACGGGCAGGTTTGGGGCAATGTGATATTACCATAGACAACGGTCTGCATGTAATTAATGAGTTAAAAAAAAAAAAAAATTCTTTCTTAGATCGTATTGTGTAAACCTGCGTCATGACTCCTCACTCGGCTCACCGATTGTCACTCGGATCATGACTCATCACTCGGTTCAGTTGGTCATCAGATGTCACTCGTGTCATCTTATCTCACTCGGGAAAACTGTGTTCTTAGCTCCGTGTACTAGTGTTATTATGGTGGCATTTACTACTATATGAGGTGTAAACCTGGCCTTGGAGCCGAATACTAGGCCTGGTATATCTAGATGCTCTGGATCAGCTATGAAGTAAAATTCGAGATGATCACAAAGCCCTTCTGAGAGGACGACAACCGCAGGGAGCTAGGAGGTACCTTGTACACGCGGAAGAATGTTTTTGAATCACTCCCTCAATAGCGCCTCTCGGGTTCGGGCAAACTACGGAAAATCAAAATCTCATAGCCAAGCGGTAGGTTTCTAAGAGACTGCTTGTACATGCATCTATACATCCATATAGGCATGCATGGAGTGGAGAGGGTACTTTAAATGCGCGTAGAACTAACGATAGGAGGTTTAGACACATCGGACCTAGTACCTAATAAGATGAAAATCTTAGTAGAAATATTGAATCAATATATTTCTCTTTACATTCAGGGGATTTAAGCTGTATCTGTGCCCATTGATCTCAATCACTAGGTCCAGGGCGCACATTATGATGTGCAGTTAATATTAAGATATTGAAAATAAATATCTTATAATATATATATATATGTAGTCAGGCTTGGCTTCGTAATCTAGGGATCTCAACAGGAGCTACCGACGGCGGGTAGAGTGAGGGTACCTTTGTGCAACAATAATGTATGTCGGGCTTGTAGATTCGTCACCGCGGGACGCCAGGGTACATGATAACCTCTCTCCCTTCCATATAATTCACTCGACAAACTGGAGCCAGAGGTATTGTGTAATCAATGTTGCAATTGGAAGACAACTCGTAAGATCTAATAGGTGATAATTAGCTCGGCGTAAACTATACCAGTGGGTGTACTTTATAGACAACTGGCCTGGTAAAATAAGATGTTAGGTACGTTTCTCTATGCTAGGTAACCTATTTTACAGCAGGAGTCTTCCAGGGAATAGACCGGAAGTTGCTGATTCAGTTAGACTAAGTGGTCGCTTTCAAACGTCTAACTGACTGGTATGCATTGAGAAGCATGGCAGTGCTTTCTTCCATCTATTTACGTACATATATAGCGATTCAGGAGGGTTCCCGACCGCGAGTTATTTGAACTTTCCAGTTTATTCTATATCTTCTCTCGCATGAGACGCCCCTTCCTGCTCCCCGTTCTGAACCGGGCTACTTCAGAAAATATGTACTCACTTTCTGTACTTGTATATTAATATCCTGTATAACTATTTGGAGATGAGTGAATCGTTTGAAGCGCGGAGGTCTCGGTCAGGGCTTCTCCAGGGATAAAGGATTAAGGGTTGTGTGTATAGAAGGTACGGTCTATCAGTATTCATCATATCTTTTCTCTCAGTAGCGAAAGTATCTTTCGATCCCCGTACGCCGACTTGTCTGAGCGGGGTTATTGTACCCTTGGATTGTAGCACCACGCTCAAAAGTCTCCATATCACAACTACAGTTGCAGAAAGATGGGTAAAGTGACTGTAGCAGTCGTTGGCAATGCCGCACCACTGCGGGAACACTACCGGATAGTTCGTTGAAATACGGAGATAAAGCGGCATATTCTCGAGGTGCCGTACTGATGCGGTATCAGCTTTACCCCAATTTTTGATACTGTAATCATCTCGCATAGCCGTAGGATTATCAGATATTTTACTCCTCGTCGCGATAAAGCTGGTTTAGTGGATTGAATACTGTCGTACAAGAAAGAGGGTACGTGTATCACGTAAGATATCAACTTCCAACGACAAATGAATGTATCTCGGCCTCTGGATATCCCAAACGAATTCAGGACATCACATACGTTCAATTTATTGGCTTCGGATACTATAGTGTTTAACCTTTAGTTTCCATTCCTTTTAAGCGATACATGTAGGGGTAAAAACGCCATAACTCCAAATCGATTGGAGTGGGGATATTTGATTTCCGCCTCCGTTAAATTACCAAAAGCTTGGTAACCAGGCAGGGGTTCTTCTAGTAAATGTGCAGGGTGTTCCACCACACGAGCAGGCTTCTCTTACCTTCTTATCCCAGATCCATCGCCCCTCCCCGCCTCCAGTTCCATTCTTCGCCAAACACGATTTCCATCAGTAGGGCATTGTAGGAAACGTATCTCTACTATCAGCAAGACTGGAAATTAGCCACTCGTACCAATTTTGCGATTCAAGTTGCAGGTTCCCTCAATGTACATGTTGCGGTACGGTATCCTCCCAAATCCCCACACTGAAGTATGACAGAAAGATTAACAAAATGTATGATTAAGTATAGCTTCCATCGTTTTCGGTTGGCGTCTCATCAAGTCAGCTAGAGGCATCTAGAGGGAGGTCAAAGAAAGGACATCTGTGTCGATGGAGCCGTGATTTTGAGGGACCTCAGGTTTATCAGCTACCGTCGAGAGATCATGGCGGGCCAGGATATCTAAAGAACGTTGTAAGAGGGACAGTAGTACCCCTTCTCCATCAACTTTATAACACTCTATTGGCGACCAGGAAGAAGAGAAAAATATCCTTCCTGGCCTTACTTGCGGACCCTGGTCGATATATCATCTCGTGCCAACAAGCGAAGTCGACGGAGCACTCGCCATCGCTGGGAATGTGGGGCGGTTTCTTCCCCTTAGTACCTGCTCATAGAACACCCAGGAGGTGGCATAACAACACTCAGTAGCCGGGGGGGAAGCGGGTGTGGAACTTCAAGTGGTCTGCAGCGTTATCTCTACTTGAATTAATTATAACAATGCTAAGGAGCTTCGTCTCTTCCTTAGATCTTACCATTCAGGAGGCACGGCTACTCCGCACGACAGGTGGGTCGGCCTGGCCAACCGCACGCTGCTCCCATCTTCATTCCACGAGTGTTGATCTTCAGCCATCTGTCAAACTACCTCTGGAGCAATCTATTCCCTCTGTCACAGGCCCATCAGAGAATTGGGTCCCACTGATGGTGAATGCAAAGAAGGGATACAATGCTCTCTTTGATGGGCCTTCCTTTGCCGCGGCGCTCGTCTCTAGCTGTGTTCAAATGGAACAAAGAATCCGGATGCTGCCGCGAAAAAGTGTACTCTATCTGAGTTGCCCGTTGCATTCTTTGAAGCATCACATGTCAATATTGCACACACCTATCATTTTTTGGGGTGCTCTATTCCTTCTCATAGATTCTGTTTCGAGGCCTCGACCTCTATGGTTCTCTTCCTGTGTGTATTCTCCAGCCCAGATAATAGGTGGGAAGGGTTTTCATCGGCAAAGGATATTGGCTTCAATTAAGTCTCGATTCATCTAAAAATGTGTTCAGGTTAAAATCTCGAATCGAAACAACACTGGAGGCCAGAGCCCTGCATGATGAACTCGGGGGGTGAGGGTGCTGGTTGGATGTGGTGTCGGTGTGCTGCTACTATAGCTACTAGCATGAGGCAAGCTCGAGTGGGTAAGCTTTACTTACAGATCCCCGTCTTTTCTCTACCTCCTTCAAACTGTACGTGTAACAAAAGGTTGCTTCCCACTAAACTATCTGTAGCAACTAGGAAGCGACAAGTGAACCCCGTACGGGGACCCAAAGTCGATATGTGGGAACTGGGCATAGCTAAGCCCGCATTGGATGGACCTGGCGGGCTCAGTGGGCTGGTGGGGCTATTGAAGGAAATGGTGTCAATTGGTGAGCAACAATTCCTCTTTGCATTTGTTTACTACAAACATATCTAACCATCGAGAATTCCGTGCCATTAGGCTGCCTATTGAAATTGTTTGGGCCAATACGTCCCGCGGGGTAGCGCACAGGATGTCCCATGTCCGCAATACAGCTTGGGCGCAGCTAGTAACACGAGGGGTTAATGCTGTACTCTAGGTAATGACAAGAAGTCACAATGGCGCCCCCCTCTGTCGACTGTAGAAGTGAACTGGTTTATAAACCAGCGATATATTGTGAGGAATTTGCTACCTCACGCCCGCCAAACGCAACGAATCAATCCTAGTTCTCGAGATGAATCAGGAATTGAACTTTACGCCACATCTGTGACGTTTATTTACTCATGTCTTCGGCATTAGACTAACAGCTGGGAATGGATATTATTTGGTATGAAACCCTCTAGATTTACCCACTATTGAAATAAATCCCTGAATTCCATAGGAATGTTACTTTAATAAACACATTATATTCAAAATTTCAAGAACAAAAGTAGGTCGGGGTTGAACCTGGAGTACTTTATTCTTTATTTAAATAGCCTGTATCTCCCTACATCTGCTGTTGGTACTTAATATATTCAGAAATTGAATACTACACTTGTGTTTTACCTATTCCTGTTTGTCAAGGTATGATTCCTCATTTTCAGTCACTCGTGCTGTGGCTTCTATGGTACCTTTCTTTTTCCTTTCTCTCCGTTCTCTGTGTTAGACATAATATGAGTGAATAGTAATAGTCCCCCTGCTATCAAAGGAACCTATGGAATATCAAGCCCAGTAGAGATAAAAACTACATGTCGAAATATGTCTAGTTAGGGTCGACTTGTGACAAAAATTCTCGGCTGTGTACAACACTTTCCAAGTTAATATATCGGCAAGACCTACATTTTACAAAGCCCACGCCTGACCCCCTCATGCATTCAGCAACAGCCATTGACAGATAGGTTCCCCTCTCCTTCAGGCCAGATCAGGCACCCCAACAGCTGGGATGCCCCGCCCCCCCCACGAGGGACCTCGAAACACCTCGTAGCCAACGGCAAATGATTTTCTTTTGGGGCAGAGATGCACAAGATTTGACAGTGAGATGGCGCGCATTCTTCCGCCGAATTGGGCCGCGACCCGTGGTGTCCCCCTGAGAAAATTGGACGCAGGATTAGTTAGGGTTTATAGAATCAGCAGCTAGATATCGGCAACTTGCGCCAGAGGACAGATGTAATAAAAGGTGATCTCGATAAAGCTGTCGTGGTTTCGGGGAGTGCTAAGGGGAAGAATGAAAGATTGATGGAAAATATATTTTCAACCAGAACAACCGCGCACAATAATGATAGTCTTAGACAACAAGTGAAGAATTAAATGCAAAGAAAAATACTGTAGAGAACGCGAAGCCCACAGGTCTGGGGGTAGGTAGGGAGTGTGAGGACTGCATTTCCCGGCTTTTTCTTCTTTTCTTTCTTTTATATATCGAGGTAAATGAGTGGGATAGGAGATGTATGTTTTCTATCTACTGCTGTGAGAATACCTTCGGCGGGGATGCGTGATGTGGTCGGTTTGGTGTAGTGAATATATATCCCATATATGGCCTAGCTCTGGGGTGAGGCAGTTAGATGAAAGTACCAGTGTTTCCAGTGCTGGTGTCTGCCCTATCGTCAGTTTCATCGATTCCTCATTGTAGTGTATGAGCGAACTTGGAATGACCACAGGGATGAGAGGCCCCCATAAAAAGTCATTTCAAATAGGAAACAGTGCCTAGATAGCTGGAAATACGCATAGGGCTGGCAGGAATCGTACGTGCACCAGTGGTATCCAAGATTACTATGCGGTAGCAGCTAGTCAGCTGGTCCGGATTGCAAGTTGAGCGTCCTCGCTCGTCATTTACCTGGGGGGTTAGTACATACTTGGATATCCGCCTACATGCCTAACACAAAGGGTCAAGAGAGAGTGATACCATGGAACATATCAAAAACCGAGCGAGTGTGACTGTCTCTTCCCCTCACGGCGTAGAGGAACACCATGTTTTTGTTTTTGTTTGTTCGACTCATTAATAGCAGCATACAAACCGTAGTCTATGGCAATGAGGAACACCACTTTGAAAGTGGTTACCTTCAACTAGGACAGTGGGTAGGAGAGGAGGAAAAGTACAGTGACTCATCAGGATATACTGAGAGCACTTCTTGCCACTGGTGTTGGGGTCGAGGTAAGGATCAAGTGCATGGGGCGTATTGCATAGATGGCGTTGGGGTAGCCGAGTGACGGCCGGTGCATGTGTCCTGCCTGGACTCCGAGCAGGGGAGGCCGTGGTGTGGTGGCCGTTGGAAACAGGCAAATGATGGGCTGTTTTCGGGGGCTCTCATAGACGAGATGGGGAAAGAAGATGAATCAGGAGAAAGGGGATGATGGATCTACCTGTCCCGACGTAGTGGGCAGCAGTGTGGCGAATTGGGGTCTTTGGCTGGCTATTAGGGAGAGCCGGCAACGAGTTTCTCGGTGTCCTCCCCCTGCTGCCCTATAGAGACGCATGTATTTCTGATCGGTCTCCCCTGCCGTCTACTGATCTGCATCTACCCCTGTTCTGCCCTTGCCTTTACTCCGCCGTAGCGTTGGTCTGGCTCTTCTCTCCCTCTGCCTCTGACCAGGGCTCCATCCACCCTCCGCTCTGCCCAGGACTCCACCATCCGCTCTGCCTCGACCTTCCCAAATCACAGAGGCCATGTAGGGAACGAACACGTGTCGACCAAGCTCAATCCACAGAGATTCTTCCTGCCGTGCAATGTGCCATACCAAGAAGAATTTCACCGCTGCCAAGTGAGTGATGACTTATCCAGCGGTGAAATAATCAATGGCATGACCGGGTATAAATACCTCCCTCCTGAGACACACAAGGCTCCTCCATATCATCTTATCCTTTCCACCTGGTGCTCTCAACACCACGGCTTCTGCACTGTCTATTTTCGACTGGTGCAGAATGTCGCCTCTCTCCGGCTTCCAGGTCTCTTTGGCCATGGAACGCGAGCGGGGTGCGGGCAGCGAAGTGGCCCGCATCCCGACTCCTGCTGTATTGGGGTCTGAAGTTGCCCCCGGTTCTCTATCGGGTGAGCTCTCCTTCTTCGATCATTCTAATTCGCAATGTTGATTTGCTAATTCTCCACATCTCTAGGAACCAGGCAAACTTGGCAGCCCATGGTTGCCTGCCCCCCTGCGGCTCTCTCTGTAAGAGAGACTGGAGTTGTCTTCGGTTCTTTACGGTAACTCTTTTTTTTTCAATCTTTCACATCATAAACTGAGAGATCCATCGTATAGAACCGTGCAGACCTGGCCCAAAGGTCTGCTGTCGGTGTCCTTCTCCTGGCGTTCCCGTGCCGTTTTCTCTGTAAGAGAGGCCAGAGTTGTCCCTGGTTCTTCGGGTAAGTTTTCCCGCGGGTACTCCTCACAACATCGACTAATATCGCTCTTCCACAGAACCGGAAACTCTAAATCGGCAGATTTACATGCCGGGTCCCGGGCAGAGGTGGTTGACCTGCCGGGTCCCGGGCAGAGGTGGTTGATCTGCCGGGCCCCGGACAGAGGTGGTTGATCTGTCGGGTCCCGGACAGAGGTGGTTGATCTGCCGGTCCGGGGTGGTTGGCGAGAAGCAAGTTGTACGTTCACTGCCCACGTAGCTCTGCAACTGGTTTCAATCATGCACTAATGATAAGAAGGGCGAGATTTGGTCAACCGGTTCCTCCCACCCAGCCCATGTAGGAGAGACCAGCGTTGTCTCCATCATCTACCGGGAGGTAGGTTAGTGAAATGTCCTGTTTATTCCGCAGAGATAGACTAACTCAAACTAGTGGGCTTCTTTGTTTTGGTGGTGTTTCTGGGGGCTTTGCGGTCTGTATGTTCTGTAGTTAATGAATTTGATCTTTGAATTATCGTCTAAATTTCAATACAGGTCATTTCCGGTACTTGGGCTGGCCACCCATAGTTACGTTTAGTATGTGTTTACTCTCTACTAATCTTCTGGGTCGGCCAGCTAATATCAGCCAGCCCTCGCCTGTTGGAACCTGGACAACCCAACGTTCCAAAACGTGAGATGAATTTTATTTCCAATCCTCCTCCAAATCATGGCTAATCAATAGTTTAGAGAATTTTCGGGCCTGTTGTAGTGCGGGCATCCCCTTCGAAGGGATCGCCCTCCTACAAATAGTAAGGATCATTGGTATTGAACGGCAGATGTTCATTGTACTTACGTATGCAGCTTCGACATTGCTGGACGAATTCCAGTGGCGGATACTTGTGAATTGGTGCGATCTTGTAAGTTCTTCCCATGCTTATGATACCTAGATCACTGCTCACTTATCATTAGCTACATCACCCATGGAGAGAATTAGGCGCCGAACCTCTCGTGGGCGTTCAATTTGTACGTAGTGTCCGGGATGGGAGCAAAGAAATAAATGTTGTGTGGTGTTCTCCGTTGTTCTTATCTCGTGTTTCGTGATTCGTTTGAGATGTGATCGTGATTTCTCTATGTGATGAAAGTTTATTGTAAAAGCTCATGGTGAGTGTTGTAGTCACGGTGGGTAAGAATCAGTCCCTTTTTTTCCTTCGTTTATGGCACTCCAGTCTTGGCATTCATGAATTATCACTCGGACCGTTACAAACACAGTCAACGAGTAGGTTGTAAAAGGTCATCTATAATTCCATGACCACCACACAAAACGTACCCTCTGTATACACGTGTAACCTGACACTCAGCGTTGACCCAACCTCCTAGTAAGCCCATATAGTGAGAACATAAAAGATGCTCGCACCCCTCTAGGGCTCATACCTACAGACGTCATGCAAGCATTATTGAACGAAACATCAATACAACGGCAACAGTAAGCAAACAAGACCGCCGACACATACTGGACCCAGAACCCAGCTCTCTTTACTACTCATGTCGCAGCTTTTCCATATACCACGAAAATCGAAGGATGAAACCCTTGCTTTGCGGTCATTGAAGGGTTATTTACACTACAGGCATCTAACCAATCAACTCAACCAGGCCACGGAATTAACTCCAAAGTAGTGACACACTGCGATCTCAAATATAAGCACATTAAGATCTAGGGCACTCGTGGCCGGGGCGGCAGCCAGCTGCGAGCACGCACTCCGCAGATAGCTAGTATGTTATTACACTGGTATATGGAGAGAATCACAACCCTCCCCTGCACGCGCATGAAATCTGAACAGTGTCTTCATCTTGGAGAGACACATATCCTATCACTTGGTCACCATGCATCCATGCATATATATCGGGGTCTCGCAAGTGGTTGGGGGGGGGCGAGGGGAACATGCATGCATCGGTGTTACCCAATTCGCTGAATGCATACGGCTTACCCTTCTCTCTAGTAGCCCGCGCAAGCGTGAGAGTGCTGGTGGGCATGCTCTCCTTAGATATGCATAGCCCTGCTTAACACACCTTTAGATAAGACTTCTCGGTCGTTGATGCCGCCTGTTACTGGCTTTCACGCAGGCTGAGGGCCGTTCTGCTCAGTCCTCTCGCGGTGTGCTCACTGGGCAGTTAGGAAGGCTAAACCCTTCATACTCGTATCAACCTGATTACATGAATGCCCGTCGGGAACGTCTGGCGCGAGGTACTCGTTGAACGATAAAGCTCATTAGGAGGCACGAGACCTAGTGATGGTGAAACATATTCCACCCGACCCCTTGAAGCTCTTCGGTAGTGAACGCCATTTACACAATGTAATATGTGTGACTAACAATGGCAAAGGCTTCTATTCTAACTACAAAATCTAGGTCGGACGGTCGACCTTGTATCATCGAGGGTGGCCCAGCCGCATGGTGTCCGTCCGAGTGTCAACTGTAGGGGCCGCACTCGTTATGTCTTTCTTTGCACCTCGAGTGTCGCAACCTACTCCGCACCGTGCGACCCGGGGATCATGTCTAGCGGATTTGTTTCCTAGACTTATGTATCCACAAAATACCGAAAGAATCATTTTCCCACTGTAGAGAAATTCAACTATCGTCACTTAGCCATGTCGTTTCAATCCAAAGGGGCCACATACCTACCCAAATTTGGCAGGGGACGGCGTTCCTGGCCTGAACAAAGAATAGGGGCCGGCAACTGGATAATGGGAAATCTCGTTGATCGTTTCGTATTAGATTTAAGGTACATGTGGACGCCCATCTAATGAAGGAACGGAATTTCAAGACTAATTTCCACGTATTAGGTAAGACAAACCACTCAGTATCTACATTGTCACAGAGATGAATATTAGACATGTCGATATACCTTAGCTAGCCAGCGCATATCAAAGATCTATATATCTCTGGGCTTCTATCTCAGCCTGGGGCAAGGTGTACCACCTTCATACGACAGCGTGATGCCATGCGCACTGCTTCCTGTGGTGGCAGATGATGTCGTGCAAACACCCTACAAACGGTTTGCGACGATTGTCTTCGAAGGGCTCAGGATGGCTAAGATAGCTCTCGCAGCTCTAACCGGCATCGCTGTAATCATAGGGTACATCTCATAGACGTTCGCAGATGTTGAACTACGGTGTAGAGTAATATTTGGCGCATCCTGTAATGCATTATATTCTATTAGAAATGACAATAAAATATCATCATCACAGCTCACACATGCTTGATCTTCCTTCCTGACCAGCTCAGCGTCAGAACAAAACACAAAAAGAGCAGATAGGTAGCAGGGAACAGGTAGAGGTTGATGTTAATGCTAAAGCTAAAGGGCGAGAAATGTTAACGATATATATTTACCACTCCGATACTTTTTGTTCTTGCGTACAGAGGCAATGGGTCTAGAACAATGTCACGATAGCAGGTTGTAAAATTGTGTGTGCAGCTTCGCCAATACTAGTCTCGAACCATAAAAATTAACTTCCTTCTAATTTCGTAGTGAGATATCAGAAATACTCAAATTATCCAGATATATCTTCGGAGAAGAATACCAACGGTACCTAGGTAGCCTCATTTTTACTCACCTTTGGTCTAAGTCAAGTCAAAAACGAATTGTCCTAGAAGTATGTTGAGGGTATGTGGAGTTGAATTAAGATATATTTCTGTTGAAATTGCAATCTACTAGCAACAGTTTAACATATGGTGAACAGAGCAGGACTCGTAAAATTACCACAGAGATTTAATATTAAGATTCATGCTTCTGTTACAACTCTAAGTCACACGAATACTTAGAGAAAGATATCCCACTCAAGGATACCAGGAAGGTTATGGGTGTCCTGTCTAAATCGCCAATGTATTCGCAAGCATCCTGAGAGTCCTTGATAAAGTTCAGGGAGAAGATGTACCTACTACGCTCATCAATTAATTAGATACCGCTTTACATGATAGTGATATGGAGCAAAAAGAAGGCAAGAGAAAGGAACTCCGATTCCAGACATAAGACGATAAAGGTCGAGAGCTGGGTTCGTATATCCATAGAGCTCTATATACAGACCGTCAGCAATCGTAATACTGAAGCAGAGGGCAGAGGCGCTATAGTACAGAAATACATGATAATATACAATCCTAACCTTTGTGATGCACCTGCATCGTTGTGATGATTAGGATCAGGGGGTGGAAGACTATCTATAAAGATGCAGGAGTCATGGAGAGACAAACAAAGGCGACAACAGTTGTGCCTGAGTGCCAACTATCGGGTGATGTTAAAAGAGCACGGTCTTATAAGCCTTAAGATGTGATGAAAGGGTGTGGGGCTATGACCACGAAGGTCGGGTAAGTACGATACTACGAGAACAATGACTATACTCCTGTCGTTAGGTTACTTGGGGCAGAGCTGGCTCGTGCTGGGACGCCTGTGTGTGTTTGCAGTTTGAATGATGTGCATCGTTGTGATTGACATGGGCTCCTACGATCGTGCAGGGTTTGTGAGAAACAGCAGGCATCATTCATGAACTCTAGGAAAAGAAAAAAAGAAAGATAGGGCTCACGATCAGGATGTTGGGCGTATGTGGCTGCGTGAGCTGTAGAGCATAGATAGGAAGCAGATAAAATTTAAGTCAAAAGAGATACGACACTATCATTTGTTGTAAAGTCAACTTTGATAATGGAGATACGTAGAAAACGTTATCTCCACAATATATGTTAATCACTGATGCTGTGATTTTAGCGTAGTCCAAGATATTTTCGGTCGCTGATGGGCCGGCATTCGGTCACTGATGGGCCAGCATTCGGCCGCTGATGGGCTAGCAATTTCGCAATGTTCTAAATTGATCGTCGAAGGTTCGTAAGATTTGATTCCAATGAATTCATAAGGCGGTGTTCGAGCTCAGCAACCACAGCACGCCAGGTCTCAGGAAAACCGGGTGTCCTGTTACTTTCTGTAGGCCGGTACCGAGTAAGTGTTACTTCACTCATAGCTTAATTAGCTAACCAATGGATGTGCTGTCAGTATGTGAGGTTCCTCCTTGGTTTCATATCAAGAGATTGCAGAGTTTTGTACTATCTCTCCATCCGTACACACCGCCGTCGTGCACGGAGAGATGTAATGCATAGGTAATAAGAAGCATCTGTTGGTAAAAGCAAAAGATATTCATATTTGACGTTAGATGAACAAGTATTGTCATCTGTACATCAACCATTCTCAGGCCCACGGCTTGATGTAAAAAGTGCCAAATTATGAAATCGTAAAGAAACATGAATGCAATCCACCACAAGAACAAAGACGTAAGGAAAGAATCCTCCTTCCATGTTTCCGTAACATGAATGTTCTCAGCCATCCTATAACTTCCACACACCGGTGGTCAACGCATAAGCTCGGAAAATGACAAGCCTTCACCATTGTGGTGAAGGGACTATTGCCACCACCTACGGTGAACTACACTAAACCTCAGTCTCATATCCCAAGTATCAGAGGAGTAGAGAGGAGTAAAACTTACAGATCTTTTTGCCAGCCTTGAGCTTCGTAAGGATCTTCTTTCCACCAGCTCTGGCACGTTCGAAAGTAGTAGGTTCAGATGGATAAGTAACCGGCAAGATATGAATCTCAAGACCATAGAGGTCAACAGCCGAGGGAACGTTCAGGTTCTCGATGGTATCCCAGAAGGCACCGATTGGGTCTTCCTGACATCCATTCCCGTAGACATGAATAAGCTTGCTACGATCAATCGCCTGTGGGAGTGTAGTGATCTGATAAAAGTTCCAGTAGCGGTTCATTTTGAATGTTTTGGTGTAATAGATTGCTCTGATGAACGAGGTCTGTAGTAATGAAAGGGAGTAGGGTTTTGGTATTATGAGGGTGCGGAAGTTAATGGTTCGGGGACTTTCGCTGGTGATGAAAAGGAGTGGGAGGTACGTTGTGTGGTGGCAAGGCGGGGAGAGAGGACTGTGAGTATACATGTAGGGTTAGGGTTTGACATTAATTACGCATGTTCCATCTATCTACGAACGGGCACGTCATCGTGGAGGGCACAAAAAAGTGAAAACTGTCTACAATCTCGTCTTATCTTTTGATAAGATCAGGTGAGTGGAATCGTAAGTACATGTAGATCTAACAAGTGCTTGATGGATTCACGAGAGTACTGTCTCCTCATTCAATTAGATATTGTAAAATCAAGTAAAAAATGAAAGCCAAAAGTGGCAAAAACTTCATTAAATCGGATAAGAGAGATAAATTGAATCCCCATCAATCAAACTACATGAAGTATAAGTGAACGAAGGAAACCATCATCTTATATTCAACAGTAGTCTATGCCGTTGACACCTACGTTAGTTGAGTGCGCGCTAGATGGCCGACATTCGGCCGAGGCAAACTAGCATTGAAATTAAATTAGTTCACTGGGCTTGAGATTCCGGCAAAATAGATATACTGCAAGGCTCTTCCTCCTTTGGGGGCAAAAAGAGTGCAACAGTGAGATAATTGCATACCACAGAATGCTCCTGGGTTGAGTAGTAACTATACGGAAATGGTCATGAAATTAAGCACGAGGGCTGGGATATCAAACACTAAAAGAGTATGGCCTGTGACATATTACTAGCTATATATATGGGTATATGTAGAGCATGCTAAAACAGTAACTCTGAGCATGGGAAACTGGCGATCTCGGCGGATGTCATCAAGTCCTCTGTTCGATATAAGAGGTCACGGTCCCTTTGTGTTTTCAATCGTCTTATTTCTCAAAGATTCCATCAAGCAATGACGAACGCTCTCTTGACAAATCTCATTTGGAAGTGACAGAATGTTATATTGCAGCGACATTGTTTTGATCAACGTGGACTCTAAACACATATGAAATACTCGGAGATTGCCCACGCCATTTACTTCCCTTCCCAACCTTCATATCTGCCCGCATCTAATGACCTCATTAACGCTTTTCATCACTGATAGAACTGAAATGAAGACCATATACCTTCATCTGTTGATTTCAGTGATTATTTCACCAATAAGGCCATCACACCCATTTGGCAGTGTATTCTCGTCCCTCTCGGTTAGTGAATCCAGAGGCTCCTCAACTCCTCAAGCCTCTGCTCAATCGTCTTCTGAACATCTTGAATCTTCGCCATGATTTCATCAATCCGCTCTTTGAGTCTGAACATTTCAAAGTGCTGATGCTGGTCGAATGCCTTGATCATCCTGGGACAAAACTGCAGAGCGATCTGGCGATCCTCCTCGAGAGTCCTGATGTGCTCAGCGTAGCGCTCGCCGTAGATGTCAAGCTTTCGTTGGAGAAACCTCTGACGGACAAAGAGCGGTATAAGGGACTCCATACTATATCTCGATGCAGGGGTTTCGTTTCTTAAAGACAGCGTGGTTGGTTATTAAGGAAGGGGGCGAGATGGAGGTGAAAGGACCGTGATTATTGACTTGATTATAAATGTCGGTGGCTGTGTGGATGAACACTACGTGACGTATGAAGATGGTCGTACACTCGAGAAATCAGAGTCGATGAAGTGTTGGTTGGTTCGCGATCGACCACGGAAGTTATGGAACTATTAAGAACGTCTTGGCAGAGAAGCCATGTCTCTCATTGATTAGACGTACGTTATGACCTTGTCGACTGGAAGGTACATTAAATCATCATAAGTGTTCCGCCCTAAAAACCTTTAGTGTGTAAGTATAGGAATGAGATTTTAATGCTGCTAGATTACAAATAGATATATTCACTAAGCTATAGGCTTAGCCGAGAGTAGTTCATCCAGTCACTTAGGCATAAATAAATCACTGAAGAGGTTAGCCATGACATGACTGCTTTGTCGAGGCCACGGTGTAACAAGTATCAACGCACTCTCGTAGTATATACTTTAGCAGCTATGAAAATGCATCAATTAATTCATCTACGTAGGACATGTATTGAAAACGCATTAGGGAACTAGTTTTTTCAGGTAGAGGACTATGCATATAATAAGAAAATGCCACATGGAAGGGCACAGGAGAGGCGGAGGAAAAAGTCATCAGAGGAGACTTCAAGAATCGCACTATCCATTCATACTGGCAGCGAGGAAAAGCTAGAGGAACTATATGACCCATTTCTACACGCCGGACTGGGGGAAAGGCATTAAAATGACCATCCAAAAAGGCAGAGGAAAAGACACAAGAAAAGACGCAAGAACACCCACCAAGAGAGATTCCTTTGCTGCATAGTATAAATAAGAAACTATAACTGATGGTACTCTATTGCGTATACCTGTCCATCAGTAGAGTTGTAACACTGATATCGTTCGTAAGAAATACATTGAGTACCGCATCCTTCTGTCACCTAGCTCCGCTTGGCATCTAGGGCCACCTGAAATACTAACCGAACACGAAATATCACTTGCCCAATTTTTCGTTGTCCTACTTCTTAATCATCCTTTGGAGAGAACTACCTAAATACAAAGCTTTCGGTTTCTCTGCAGTTCCTCAATCAAATCCCTTCATCGAGTAAGGCTCTGATACTGTACCCCGTGTCCCCGGCGCTGGGGTTCATAGTCATGAAAATAAAGGCCTTGCTATGGTGAGCCTCTCAATTCATTTCACCGTCGAAACGAGACTAATTTATCCATATTTATGTATAGCCAATAAATATTTAAAGGAAAGGCGAGCACTCGTCATACCGTGCTCCCTGCCCTTATAACAGAACTGTGGTAGATAAAGCTGGCCAGGGAGACCTATTAACTCAAATACGCGCTTGTTGGAAGTCCAGTATGTTTTCCCTTTGCCATTTCAGTTCGTTTCATCTTGTTTCTATTGACACATGTATGCTAACTGGGGTTAGCTGGCTGATATGGTTTGGGAGAGGAAGGTGAGCTCGGCTGCTCACTGTGAATGCCGAGATCTCCTCTCCCTTTTATCTCTGCATCTGTAAGGCTTAGCCTGCTTCATCCAAATTTCCAAAGAAACGACACAGAGGCCAGGAAGGGAGACCGAACGGTTCAGGCCCGTCTCCCTTACCTACCCTACATCCTGTTGTGGCTGTCGGCTTAAATCTCCAAAGGAACGACACAGAGGCCATGACGCGAGACCTAAAGGTTCAGGCCTGTCTCCATCACCTACCCTACATCCTTCTGTCGCTGCAGGCTGAAGAGACTACCCCCTGGCGCGCAGATGGATACAACTTCCCAGTCGAGCCCGCGGCACTACCCACCTAACCCCCGGCATTGACAAATACCCACAGCAGTAGGAGAAGAAAAACGTACCAGCTGGCGCTGTAATGACAGTTTACTTGCAGAGATGAGCATCTCTGCTCACAATCACGAGTAGTTGGAGAAACCAGCAACGTTCCCAAAAGGGATTAAGAGAGATAATAGATGGATCTCGCCCAGACGGATAGTCTGCCCGGGGCAGAGCGGTAAGCCTTTCTCCTCCTGCATATGAGAAGATCTCCCATTAACCCTAACCATATTATTAGGGAACTCGGCTGCGAGACGAACTTGTTAATAGATAGCAGAGTGAAGAATTCCTCGCGGTCTGAAGATGGAGTAGTTTGATAGTGCGCGAGCACTCTGGTGCGGCGAGGCGATGCTGGCGTTGCAAGTAGGTTCTCCAGTGGGTGTGGAGTCACACTTACTTGTATGTTCGAAATAGCAAACAATTCAACCAATAGCTCCTGTGCGGGTATAGGTCATGGTTTCAAGCGATCGAACTGTCCCACCCTCTGTTCTATATCATAACCCCTCTTTGCCGTGGAAGACAATCATGAGCCATTGGGTGAACTAGCACTTGGTCTGTGCCATTTGCATGCGCTACCCATCCGCGGATATTTTGGTATATCATACATGTGTACAAATACAGGAAATAAGTTAATTTGTTGTGCTGTTGTAGCTTGTTTTGTTTTGTTTAGTCTTTGACCTTCTAGTACGGATACTTGTGCGAGGCGGTGGTTGAATCGGGAAGTTGAGGGGCAGTGCGATGTTACTTTAGCCCACGGTCTACATATAATTAAAGAGTTAAACAGGAAGAAAAAGGTTGTACAGGGAAATGAGAGTACTCCCATCGGTGATGAATCAAAGAATCAATAACTCCGTGTTCAGGTTTTGCCGTTGGCTGGGGCCTACTCGAAGCCTCAAATAGATCAGCCGGAGCAGGGGATATCTGACGAGATTGGGGAGGGTATCTACAAGCTGCCGTGCTTATAAAGTGCGCCTACCTACCCCGTTTTCGTCGCCTTTTCCGTCTAGATTACCGCCTACGATAATCACTGAAATATTCGGTGCCAACTTTAAAACTAACAGTCTTAAGGCATACGATATCGCTGGGGGTAGGCGTCAAGGGCATCTACATACAAAGCATAACCCTATTGAGTTTGGTATATATTACATCATATACTTAATCGAAGAGGTGGATACGGATATCACGTCATTCCTTCATTAAAAATAAATGTAGCATCAAGAACATATTTACTATATTTTCCTGGGTTGAGAATATTGTCGATCTAGAAGAACTACGCAATCATGTCAAAGAGATGCTCCGTGGTACATGATACCCACCAGTATCAGATCTACGAGCAATTCACTTGCGGGAGTAAATGCCAACACTTCAACTACTTACGCCACACGTAGTACACCCAATCTAACGTTTATTAAACGATTGGCACCTATCCAACCCCTATAGTTACACCCGATAGGATCTTTCCACATTACTTCAGCTATGAACAATTCCAGGACGAGCTGCGAGGCTCGCATTCCAGTCAAAACAAGACGGAAATTTTGTATCTCTGCGCCCATTTCAAGATGAACATGGGTACGTTTCATTCTGTAAGTTACAATAAAGCGCGGCGGGCTCTTCCTGGGCCGAAGTAGGCATCTCTAATTCCTAGGATAGCAATATAGTCTGTCATTACCACGTGAGCCCTCCGAGGATCAGGACAAAGAAGATCAAGGGAGTAAATCGTTAAGGTCTCTAAGGTTGCTTTATGCAAGTTTGTCAGGGGGGAGGGTGTTGAATGACAGCTACCAGATGAAACACAGCACCACCTAGAGCAACATCGCCCACGTCGAGGGAGATGTCAAGCGGGGTGGTAAAGTAATTCAACCATCAGTGACGAGAAGGTGATTAGAGGTTACGTAGCATCAACATACAGAATCAAGAACCTGGTGACTTTCTCTTATCGTATTTGGACAGTAATTGACATCGAGGGATCTAGTAAAAGTGCGAACAGGTTTCCCTACAGAACGTGAGAACAATAAGTCACAACCCTTACGATTGGCTGATCCTAGATGTCACGTCAGATGTCTACATCAATACAATGTTTGCACTGTTAGGATATTCCATCTTTATTTGCCCTATAGCGCAGACTACTTCATGTAGGTCTATAGTAAAGCGCTTCAAGGATAGGCTGGGTGAGGTTGTGACTTTGAAGCACGTCAACATCAGCCATTTTGCTTAACATCCCCAAAAGGCCAAAACGATCAAGGAGAAACATTGTACTGATATAGGCGAGGAAGAGAAGGATATGGACCAAAGATATGCCGTACTTGGCACCCTCTACCAGATATCATCTGACATCGAAGGGGCAGAGGAGGAAATGTTACTACAGCGTATTTCCCGGTGTCGCCAATTGCTCGCTGCAGAAAGAGCCAGATTACCTACTCCACTATTCGCACTACCGCTGTTGTTCCTACGCACAAAAGGAAGAGGAATACACCCTCCCAGGCTGCTAGCCACTAGCACTGAATGCGAGCGTTCCTCGCGGCGAAACTTGCGGAAGCGGAAGCACGACGCTGAAAGATGTTTCTAGGAATAAGGACCCTGATAGACTCTCTTCCAGGGCCCCTATCATTGCTCCCTCTACTGTCTTGACAGCTGATACTAAGCTCAGTACCGAATAGAATGGGGAGCAATGCGACGATGATTTTTCATAGATGCGGTCAAATCACATACATATACCCCGAAAAAGAACTACACCTAAGCGTAGCATGAAGATACCCAAGCTCACTAATAAAAGCATCAATTGATCTATTTCCATAGCGGGTAGAGTATCAGATGTAATACAATATATATTTCACCTACTACATGTAGTAACTGGGATGGATTTGCTTCGTAAAACTCTCCACTGTTTCAGGCATGAATATCACTTCAATCAATCCTGGATTGCATGAACTACAGAATAAGGCGCCCTGGGAAAAATATACCGAACTACGCCCCGTGTAATGTATTCAACTCCTCCAGCCCCCCCCTTAATACATATTTCATTGTTATTCATCCCCATGCCCATAGCCCATGAACGCCTAGACTCCTTCGAGGATAGCAAGTAAGTTCCTTACACAGGTGTAAACCCATACTCACTCTAGCCTTCACGCATCATGCCTCTACTTCCTCCAGTCAACGATTCAACTGATCGCTGAGGTAATCCCTACAATGTCACCATAACTATAGCTATGCAATTTGATGCAAACATGAATGATTTTTGCAACAACCTCAAAATAGCGAATATTACGAGAGGAGCTGTTTTAGGAAATATAGAGAAAGACTGATAATAAAGCAATGGAGGAAACGTTATTGAGATCAATGAGAAAGGCTCAAGATAAAACCACGCTTTTTCAGCAACAAATATCTACCCATTGTGATTTCCTGCCGCCGAAATCAGAATATAATCCGCAGCAATCAGGCTTGATTTGCCTTTTGAAGACTGACTCAATATGGGGGTTCTCGGCTGCGTTCATTGATTGTATGTCAGTCTGGATGCACATCTCTGATACCTTTGGAGGACCACCCACGAATACCCAGGAGGAGGACTCCACGGGTTGTAATTAAATGGCTCCATTTTAGTGTTGGGCGCATCTTCATCTTCACAATTTTCCGAATGTTCCTGTCCGGCATCGAAGAACCAGTAATCGTATGTCAGATGAGCGCGGTGAACCATCCGATTGACCTCCGGATTTGTATCACTACTTCCCGTTCTGTACAAAGTCGGTGGGAAAGAGCCTCTCAAAAGCTCAATTTGCGGAAAGCTGTGCCGTGGTTGTTGTCTTGGGTTTCCTGAGTAGACTGGCATATTAACGGTGTTCCAGACACGGGGCGGGTTGGCTATATTGAAAGATGGTTAGAAAGAGATTCAATAAACTGCCTAGTGAAAGGTAACAATTCTAAATCATTATGAAGCAAGGAAAAAAAATTGTTTTCACACCTGCGAACATAACCTTCTCAAGATCTCCGCTTTCTGGATGATGGAGGTGTAAAAACTTGATATCGTTTCCCTTAAGTGGCAGGAACAAACATGGCTTCCTTTTACACAATTTATCATTCGGACCGACAGATGCGCTTGTGCATGTATCGTCACCGTTGGTCTGCTTGGGTGCTATTCCCTGTTCATCTCTTGACCTTTCGACATCTGTGATTCGGACCCGCTGTGTTACAGTTAGTGGTGCTTTTAATAACTCACCGCTGAGGGAGCAACTCACTTTGTGCGGCTTTTGCATCTCCTGAACCGGATTGTTATCTTCTTCGTAAATGCGTTTCTGGTTCTTCTATTTTTCTTGATTAGTCCATCTCTCTTAATTTAAATATAGGCTTGTTATTGAGACTTGGAATAATCTCTTCTGGTCTATCACGAATAGATTCCCGAGCTTACCATTGTGATGAAAGCCTGAATCCCATCGACAGAACCTTCGTGCATATTTTCATACATCATCGTCGACTCAGACATACCGGTAGTAGCAAAGATCCCTAGAGAGATATACCCTTTGACCGTGAGGCGTGTGTGGACTGTATCATATGAGAGGGAAGATTGAGGCCAGATAGTGCAGCTCTACGGACCCTCCGCAGCGAATAGGCTGTCACTGTACAGATAAACCCAATAAAGATGATCAAATAGTGGTATCGAGCACACACGTGTCCTTTTTAAATCAGGGCGAGTTGTAGTTGGTGCAACGTGTATTTATCCTGATGAGGCATGGTGATCTTCGATAACCTACAGCAAACCCTCTACCTACCGAGGCATTAGCCGATAGAACAGCTCCCACTTTTGGTTCCTCTAGATCATATGCTACGGGTGGTACCCCCATCTCCGGCTCTGATACAAATCATCAAAATACATCAACGCCTTCAGAGGACGAGCTGCTGTCATTACTTTACTGTAATGTAACAAACAACAGAGCCGAATATTAAGCTAGATTTGGGGGGCATATAGATAGCTAAATCAGGTTTTAGTTAGTAACAAAAGTGGAGGGGATCAAGTGAGATCGGAGATTTGAGTAGCAGTAAGTAGCTCATCGCTTTTGTCTTTTCCTGTCGCCCTCAAGAATGCACTATCGCTAGTTGAAATTATAAGACCACAATTGAACACTTCCAGTTTCCAGGAGATTTATATTAAATAGCAATAGGCTTTTCAGAGCTATAATACAGAGAAGGTAGCAACAAGTCAAGGTTGGATACATGAGTTCATAGCGGGGTGCGGCAGGGTTGGCAGGATAAGAAATTTAGACTCTTCCGCCGAAATTATGTTATTTATCTGGTATTCCCTCCAAGATTGCGTGCTCTAGTATTAGTTCAACTCCAAACAAATTCCAGATGCTGACATAAAATGTCATTTCTGCTGCCTGGCCAGGCTGCTGGTAGCTCGCACCAAAGATAAGAGGAACTTGGATGGAGCTGTCCTCATTCGTTAATTAAAAGGTTTGAATTCATTGCAACCAAATTCCCATACAAGGTTATACAGGCCAGATGTGAAATACTAGTCTTAGCATTGAAGCTAGGCCTTGGCAAATACCTCCACAAGATAGAACGTATTAACGCTGGAATTAAGAAGGGTCCGATGGCTACTGTATGGCTTATAAATTATATAAAGACCAGAGTAGCCTGCAACTCTTGCCCTCTCAGCCCCTTATAGAAAATAATATAGTATCAGCACACTCCTGAGCAATTCTTTAGCAAAATGATTTTGATATTACTGACGGCGCCTGTCATTGAAGAAATTCAGGCGGCAGAGTTGGATAAGAGGCACTTGACCGGAAATAATGACGTTTTCCTCACCGCCGTCGCAAGAGGTGTTAGAATTTCTTTCATAGCACCGTGACATCCACCAACAGCCATATGACACACCTGAATCAGAAGGCGAATCATAAAATCTAGGCGGGACCGCGTTCCGAACACCCTGGATGATCTTGATTGTTGGCTTCAGTGATTCAAAAGTACATGCGGAGCGACTTGGAATCTGCGCGAATATGATGTCATTTGTAGCATTATATATAGCCAGCCCAAGGTCAAAGTGTCATTGCAATATGCTCGAAACTTTGCCACAAATACAAAAAGAAGATCGTCAGGCGCCTATATCAAGAACGCGCGGATCAAGAAATAAAGAAAGCCACTGCGTAACTCATGTGCATCAACAAAGCACGAGCGAAATCAAACCCCATAAACAACCGACAAGGGCGAGAACTGCCACTGGCCTTGCCTTTGTCATCAAGGAAATGAAGAAAGCAAGAAACAAAGAAATATAAACAGAAGAAAGAGTTGTTATCATTGGTATAGGCCTTCGACGCCCCAGACATTGCGACACGACAACATATCAGCCCTCAGAGAACGAAGGTAGAAAAAGGAAATCAGAAAGAAATTTTAAGAAAGGACTCCTCATGGCATCCACCGCAAATCAAATAACACCGTACTGTCGGTTTCGGACGGCTTCCATCTCACCATCCGTCATCATTCATACGCCAGTCATGACCATCACCAGCCATACCTGCTCATTCATTAGTCCAAACTCGTCAAAGATGATTACTGATTAATGCGCCAAACCGTTATTCTGCATACGTAACCTAATCTTCTCCTGGTCCGCAATCCTTTGCTCAAGCTCCTCCAGCCTCCCCTTCTTGCTCTTATCTTTCTTTCCACGGTCACTCTCATTGAAGTAACGAATCACATACGGCTCAAACGTCTCACTCAGCTTTGCCCAGCCAAAATTAATCTTGCAGCAGAGCATGAGCTCGCCGCAGTGGTCCTTCTCTCGGCTGACACGCTTCTTGTAGAGCATCTTAAGCGTCATCATGCACTCGTACAGGTTCTTGTACTCCTGGTTGTGCCTGTACATGGCACTCTGCCACCTTTCCTGGTTCGCGTCGACGAAACGGGTCATGTGGGGGTCAGATAGGATCTCGTACTCGCAGCGCTGGAAGCCGAGAATGAGCTTGTGAGCCTCGGATGGGCACCAGACGAGCGGGAGGGTGATGTCATTCAGGAAGTCATCAGCCTCCTTGGTGGCTTTGGCCGAGAGCTTGATGGTCATGGTGCGGAAGAAATTTATCATTTTCGGACCGTCCTTGATCTTGCGGGTGAAAGGCATCATGAAGTGGGGCATCTTGAAGGATTATAGATGGGTAGTTGGAAATCCTTTTCTCGAGATGAATGGAGAAGAGAATGATGGTATTTGGGATGGAAGGATGAGAGACGAATGATGTTTGAAAGATGGAGAGATTGTGGGAACAAGGAGAATGCGGCTCGTTTTGGCACTGGATCTTGCAGGACGGCTGGAGGTTACACAGCTAAGATCAATGGAGCTAGCACCGATGATATCTCTTTGCTGCAGTGGGTGGCTTTCGTAGAAGGGTAATGGTAAGGGGGCTTGTGCTATGTTCTGTCTGTAATTAATTGTGATTTGGAACTTCGTACGTTAGTAGTTTAAAGAGATTAAGTAGGCTGACCATGAGCAGAGAATGATATAGAATTGACTATAGAATTGATGGCAGTGCGGGCAGTATAATAGTTCTCCGTGATAATCTGATATGACCCTAGTCAGGAGCTGAAAGGATTGTAGCTGCCAGACTGAGAAAGAAATCCGTCTTTCTGCTTCTTAGTTTATTCTGTATTTTCTCACAGAAATCGCTATTCATTGAATTGGATGTGGAACCGGGAGCAGATAAACCTCAGCTCTAGCGTTCTTTCATGCAGTCAACGTATAGCTTGAAGTATACAATAGGTCATCACTCAGATGCAGCCTCCATGGAATGTATGTACTTTCCCTGTTCGCTTTACAGCTTTGACCTGTCCAGCTTCGACTCGTATCAATCTCATCTAGTTATTCTCAAGGTAGTTTGTCTTTCTCAGAGCCTAACGGGTATATCGATCATGAGAGTTCCGGGCCTACGTTCGAAACTACGCTGAACTACACAGCCCGATCGGCCGAGTATTACTTAATTTAAGTACACTGTAGAAGCGGAATATTTGAACGTGGTACATGTTGAATGATGTTTGTCTTTTGAACCTTGCAAATGTAAAGTCATCATGCATCAACCCTCCCCTAGATGGGCGTCCCTCAAGTAATTACTGAAATGAACAGGGGCCCGGACATACGAGTGATAAAGTATCATTCGGCCAAGTCCCTACTTCTGTGCAATTAAAGACAGTGATGGTATTCAGACACTAGGTAACATAAAGTGGAAAGACGTCCTTCGGAAAGACTGTAAGTAGTGGCAAATTTGGCATCTATGCGGGCCGGGCGAGTACTTAATTTCTTTTTTGTTGGCTTGGGTGCACGTGTGAGATCTCCTAGAATCGTCAAATAGCTGCATGATATCTGATATATATGGAAGATCCGGTTATGAACGGAGAGAGAATGTGAAAGATCGAAGGAGAAAGGAGTTGGGTCAGTGTTCGGGATCGACTCTTTCGACCATTATCTGTGACCACACACACACACAACGACCAACGTTCAGCCTCAACAACGACAGGCTCTATCGCCCTCTTCCAGTTCCAGTTCCTCAAGCCACGCTACCCCCACGCTACCCCTTCTTCCCCATCTGACGGTTTCACTCGTGGATAAACATGGCTCCGATCCGCCCCAACCGGCGATCGCAAACGGAGACAAGTGAGCTGGTCTCCATCAGTCTGCCCACAGCCGGTACCCCAGAGCCCACGTCTTATCCCATCTCGCCGCCACAGCCAGCGTCATCCGTGGCTTGTCCACCAGTGTTAGATTTACCAGTGGACCAACACCCAAACACTAAGGCGCCTAAGACTGACTCGCAAATTCTTGATCGACAAAAGGCTGACCCGCCAAAGATTGACCCGCGAGAATCTTCTCCACCCCAGTATAGCCCATTCAAGATGGAACCATCAAAGGTTGACTCTACAAATCTCGAAGGGCCACAAGGCAATCTCCCAAAGTCGGTACTCGCTGCGGGGGTTCCACCAAAAACCGTTAAGGCGCACAACATTTATCAGTCGACCATCAGCCGGCCCCTAGCTGATCCATCGAATGGTGGCCCGCCGGCCAGCAATCTGGAAATTGACTTTCCTGTGCAGGTATGCACGCCAAAAGACAGCTCTGCAGATGTTCCACTCGTCCCGGATGAGGAAGAAGAAGCTTCCTTTCAGAGGGGCTTCACATACCGCGCCGCCGACATGTTCATCATGGACAGTAATGGCCGCAACCAGATCAAAGTCGAATTTTGGCTTGGAACTCCCAAGGCCCACTTTATCAATCTCGATCTAAGGCCTAGGACCACGCCTGGATACACCATGAACGACGCGAATCTCACCTTCAGGATGTACAACAAAACCACCTCGTCGAGCGGTGTCACAACATTCGATGAAAGGATATTCCACAGCGAGCCTGACACAGTCTACTGTCTACATCCGGAGCGCGGTTTGACCTATAGCTTTGACAATATTCCTGATCCTGGCGACGATACACGCCGCGGAATGCCCCCAGGGTCGAGCCTCCGCATGATGAAGGACAGGCTATTGTTCCCAAAGATGGACACACCGTTATATCACACCTCGATGCCTCAGGCTTCAAGCAGCGCAAAGACGTGCCGCGAATATATCACCCCTCTACAGTCTGACCCTCGGGGAGGTCGATACCCCGTAAAGGTGACAGCACCAGCGAACAATGCAAACACCAACACTTTCGCCAACTCCAACGACTGGGCAGAGCGTTCCTCCCCACTTCAATTTACACCCTCACCGACAGCCAGCATAGACTCCGACGACGACGATGAGGACAACTGGCCTACCGGATTCATCCCAGAGCGCCTCCTATACAACCCTGCACTCCCACGCGCGCCCAATGATCTCAGCGCCTTTATAGCAGCCCACAAAGAACAGCGCATCTTTGAACGCTGCAGGTGCGGCGAGCTTATCACCGCGGGCGAAGACCACTGCACTGTTGAAGCGGGCACAGACCGCCTTATGAAGGCTGTGGGCCTCGATATCCAGGACGACTACACTGTTGCCAAGCGCATCGCGATGGACTTCTTTGTCGGGCACGAGGAGGGCACGCCCATTCAGATCGACGCTTCCTGGTACAAGCTGGACCCGAACGAGTACATCCAGGCCACTGACAAGTACGCCGACGTCATGCGGCGCAACGCGCTCAGCAGGCACATGGACAATATGGAGGACCGGGTGATGCGGGCAACAAGCCTGGAGCTGGTCAAGGTAGGGAACATCTCGAACGGCAAGGGGAGGGGGCTGAATGCGGTGAGCATGACTCCGGGCAGCATGGAAGTTGCCACGAGGGACGTAGTTGAGAATGGCGCGGAGCTGGTGCTCGATGCGGGAAGGTGGGGGCTCGATTTTGCGAATTGGTTTGAGTTTGAGGATGCGTCGGAGGAGGTGGTGCCGTTTTTTTATGGGACGTATGATAGTGATGATGAGTTGATGGAGGCGGTGTGGAGGGGGATTCCTGCTTTCTGATGCGGTTGGGTGTTTGGGCCTTGTTTGACAGCGGAGGAAATAGTGAATGTGCCGAGTTGGTTCTGAGGCCCGTGTCTTTGGCTTTTACCATCTACCGTATCTCAGGAGTGGTCAAGTTTGATATCTACAACTCTTTCCGTTTCTAGATTTAGAGACTAGTGTCAACATAAGTCTGCGTTACCAAAGCTTTTGTTTGTTACAATTATAATAATAGTTACCACAGCTTGAACAAAAAATTTGAAGTATTCCCCGTCTATCAAGTCACAATAGTAAGCTCATTAAATTATCTCCCTCGACTTAACCGATTCTCAAACCACACACCATGTGCTTGAACATGTTAAAAGAAACGTCGTGAATTCAGATGACAGTTTGGGAAGTATGAATCGTACAAGCCTAAAACACATATTTAAACACGTGGTAAGGTCCCTGGTTGACATATCTCAGTATAAAACGATTCTGTTATTTATTAGAAAACTACGCACTATCTCCCGCAGGCTATTCTCTTAGAACTTGTCGTTTTTATCTCTACATATGTACACGCATGCATGAATCAAACTTTCAACCATGGATAAATAAATAAATCTTCCCAAACGCTGCAGCTATCAACTCGACATGATGATCTGATAACCATCGTTTTCTTCTTAATTCTTAATTGGCCCTCATATCCCTCACGCATTACTAAAACGGATTTGAAGTAGTGACGATAACCCACGCTTCAATGAGGACTGCGCCTCTTCCTTAAAACCATCGTACGTTAGGATCAGTCGGGAGCTAGGTCATGGCCGTATAGACCAGTCTATGCACCCAGTTTCAAATGTGGCAATGAGTGCATGCTTCGTCGTGGGTACATTATTCGAGCACAATCCACTCCGGCACGGGTAATACTGTCGCGAATGTACTCTGACGAGGGAGGGGTGTGAGGAGGTTGCCTTAACTGGTCGCGATCTTATATGCTGGGTCAAATCCTTTGGGTCTATGAGGTGTTTTACAATGCTGGTTGTGGACACGAGGCCGATCATGATATATCTCTCGTTACAGCCACGAGTGACTGTTTATGACTTCATCCTGGTTCCCGTGTTGATGTGTAACTGACACATGGAGTTGATAGATTAATTTTGAAAATCAAAAAGTATGGTATTATAACAAAGGTTTAAGCCGGGTGGCAATATCCCCCTTTTGTTTTCCAGTAGGAAAGGACTATCTCGATGCGTGAAAGGATGTTCTTGAGAAGAGTTAAGATTGCCGAAGCTTGAATATGAATTCCAATCGGGTTGTATGACTTAGTGTTGGTATCTGGCTATATTTGTCTCTCGCGATCGGACTATAAGGTTCATAGATTGGACCTCGCACACCGCTTGATCTGGTAGATTGCGGTTCTTTTGAGGTGATGGGCTTAAGCTATGAATATATCTATGTTGTGGGAAGTATTGAAACGAGGCAATGAGCTCATTCTTCGAAGTCTCAAAGGTTTAGCTGTTTGTATGATGGATAATGAAAGGTACCACACAGCGATCCTGCGTGCGGTAGGGGATCACTGGAGTGCACCTTTGGAATGATGTCTGAAGATCACATTGGGTAAATGCCCTGGGTACCCTTGATGATTCCTAGTGGGCTTAAGTGCCTGAGCTACAGTAATCGCTGGCCAGTGACTGATTTAACGAAATGATATTAGTGTCCTTGCGTCAGCTACCGGGCCTAAACGAGTGAAGGAAAATGGCACCTATGTGCCCAAATCGGATAGGCCACCTGGTATAAGCACCTAGATCGAAAAGAAGCAGTGAATGCTAATTTTCCTCTGATGTCGGCACAGTCACTTTCCAACGCATCTTTCTGATTTGACTGTGTAGGACAAGAAAACATTGATCCCACCGACACGCGGATCAAGGCCTCGAAACTGGTGTAAAGGGAAAGGGAGGGGAGAAGTGCCTGCACGGGATACAGGAGCGGCGTATGTGCATGGAGGGCGTGTCATTAATGCTTCTAGTAGTCAGTAAAGGTGATTGTTCTTGTACGTCGGTAGAGCTTTGTGCAGCTGGTCACGGTGGCTGGGCCTGACATTTGGTTATCGATGGAACAGAAAAGACAGTTCTTCCTTCGGCTGGTCATCACGAAATGTAAGGAGAGTTCGTGTAGTGCTGTGGTAGGGTAACATTGCACGAGATAACGCTAAGTAATAACCCAGCACATCTGACCAACCTAACCTGAATCAGCAAAATGACTCAAAACACATATGGTTCAAACACATATGGTTCACAGCTGTTATGACAGGACACGATGTTCCAGAACACGCACGAGCAGCTGCAGATATTCAGAACCCGATCAACGATCCCCGGCACCCAACCGCTGTGTGGCGCGGGGTACGGCGAAGGAAGGTATTTCCAAGTTTGGTACTTAGATTCACCAGTGTTAAGATTTACTAAATGAAGGCCTAGGGTACCAGAGATCACACTGGCGCAGAGAGCCTTGTGCTGTTTGCGATGCGTCTCTAATATCATGTTCGTGGAGGCGACGGCCTCAAATACAATAAAGCCGTAGTCTTTTACATCACTTTCAGGGCAATATGGGGCATCACAGCAAGCAAACGAACAACCCGATTAAAATAGAGACGGCTGAATAGCCTTTTTCTCTTAATTCTTATGAACTGTAGCCCGTGCTCAGATCAGACACAATTAGTGTTGCTGGTGCTCTGTCCCGTTCGGAGTCGCTACCTATTTACAGGACAGTTTGATATATCGTACCAATTTCAGAGATAGGGAATCCAATAAGGTAGACAGAACCTTGGGCTTCGTTTCCCAAATTCTTAAATATCACGAGGATGGTGGTCGTATTCCATACAAAGTAGCCCCTGACAGGTAGGTTTGATGGGGCAGCGCCGAGAACACAACTGACATAATATGTTAGTAGAACTGTCCTTTTCTTGTATTTATACTGCAGAAATGTTGGTCCTTCGCTAGGTTCTAGTTATGGCAAAGGCAACTGTGCCGAGCATTATGATCAGAGCCCCCGAAGTGTACTACCCAAATCTACTTCGAAATGTCCCAAGAGTGGGTTACCCATCCAACGGACGCCGGGAATAGTAAAAATCTCCATTAGATGGGATATCCATTCGATAGATGTCCGTTGAATAGGTAGAATCCGTCAATGTGTCCGAACATTTCTGTGACGTATGGGTATAACAGCTATACATATACTCTCCTTCTAAGACAGTACGAAGAATATATAGAATCTTGTTGTTCCGGGTATTTCGAAGCGCATAGGAGCATGTGGTACCTATCTAGACGATGTGAGCCAGGGAATCAAAACGTACCTAGAAAACCTGAAGCAGAATTATGACCAACTCTAAGGCTGTACCCCTTAACATAGAGAGGGCTTCGAGAATTGAGAACCCAACGGTCAGGGCTCGAAGTACTATCATCATTCGCCGCATCTCTCCTTGGGATGAGAATCCGATCTCGGTGGGTTTGTTAAGGATTATGTGTTCATTGACTAGAGCCAGGCCCTTCGACTTGGCGTTGGATCATTGAATCAACGACAAAGCTGCAGACGCAACATTTTGATCAAATAATGCACGTGATCAAAGTCTGGTTCGAGACAACGGTGTTCAGAGGTCTGGAGAAATGACTCAATGCTATAGTAATATAATGCACTGGTGTCAACTGCTCTACTTAGGGTTAGTTAGTGTATAACATTGGTAACTGCAGCCTCCATCATACAAGTTAGTGCCCTACCGGTCCGACCCGTGCCGAGAAAGCAGTCACATCTCCAGCACAATCAAGAATGTCGTTAAGATACTCATAACCTGCACTCCAGCACAAAAGATGAATCCTTAAAGTCCTACATGCCACCCTTTTTTAGTAACCACCGAGCTCTGGTCTTATTCATCTAAATTTAATTCAATTTCAAAATCTCTAATCCAAGCTTGCCCTTCCTGGAAGATCTATGAATCTAAAGGTGACACGATAAGTAAATATCTCTTAGTCACCTTACTGTCCCATACACTAGAGAGGAAACTAACCAGCAATAGGTCACATACCAATCCACCACATCTCTATATACATCTTATCTTAAGTTCTAGTCGCAGTCGAACTATCCTTACTCTCCGAGATTACTACCAGTCGGACTTTTGCCATGATGTGGCGTCAGACACGATCCTGTTCTATCGGAGAGTACATACTTCCGTATATACCCTGTACTTTCTCTTTTTCGAAGCGCAGGAGTTGTTCTGTCCATTTAGCACTATCGCCGTTTTTCATCTTTCTCCTCCCCTGCTGCATGTTACCTTCGTATTCCCTGTTTTTGAATGATAACCAGATGCGGATAAAAAAACTGACATTGAACAAGCTTCTCCAGTTAGACCAATACAATAAGGTCCACAGATACCTTGGATTTGTTGCTGCACCCGGCTTGGGAGGGGATGTGCTGGTAAACGTGCTTTCGTGTTGTTCACTGTCACTGTCACTAGTTGTACGGAACACACCGTTCTGTCGGTAGTCTCGGAGGAGTGAACAAAATGAAAGTAGGTTCATATTGCCGACTATGCCATGCTGAGTGTTTTATAAGAGGTTCCGAATCTAGCATAAATTATCCCCGCAAGGCACGCAGGTTCGAAAAGAGGATGAGATAGTTCTGTCACTTTTGTCCAACAATAGACTGGTGGAAACCAGCCGTTGTCTTATTCTACCATCGTAGCACAAATAATTTCCCTCCGCCTCGAGAACATGGGATTGAGGTCCGGACAAGGTGAGAGTATGTTGTCCATTTTCTCTTTTATAGACCTTGAAAGAATTCCATCATACCAACTAGAGAGTTTCTGATCGCATTATCCATGAGCATAGATGTAGATAACAGGCCGTGTGAATGTTTTACGATGTTACAAGATGTCTAGATCCACTGCGGTGTATAGCGGGGTTCTTGTTATTCACTGTAGATAGAGAATTAACAAACTCGCGCAGAGGAAAGATCAAGAAACGAGCTTGCGGTCGTCTTCTTTTTGGACCCTCTGGCTCTACGTGCGTGTGTTTTGTCCCATTCGTGGCCGTATGTCCATGGTCAAGGTTAAATGATTGGCGTTTGGTTAATACAAGCGCTGGTACCGGGTGTAAAGGGGCATGGGTTCGAGTCTCAATCCTGATCTCATTTCTTCCGCTTCTGAGAACAGAGGCACGAGTCCTCACTGGGCCCGTTACCTGGGCTGCTCAAATTACATCCATTTAATGTTAAAGCTATATACATCAGGACGATAGTAAGAAGAGGGAGTGAGTGCAAACGAAAGAAGGAAGGGACGGTGAAGAAAGCAAAATGGCGTTGGCCCGCGCCAGCAAAAGAGTTCGCGGCCGTCTCGACTGTTACTTCTCTATCTACGTAAGGGTTGAACGCTCGTTAGCTATAGTGTAGAGTGCGCACTCAACATTACACACTAAAGCGCTAGGCCATCCAACCAATACTCACTGTGATGCCTTTGGTGTTTCAGAGTGTGCCCGTGTGTACCAGCCAACTCTCACTTTACGCTAGCTTGGCATGGCTGGATGAAGATAGAATTACACGATAGCACTAATATACTAACATTGGGTAACTACATGTACATGTTGGGGTGAGCCACCTCGCGACCACGAGGTCTCCTCAGACCTCCGTGTACTTAATAAAATCAAGGACATATGGCTAGTTAACTTGCCTTATCTTATATCAATGGCGAGTTTCCATGCAATCTCCAATTAACGCCAGCTCTAGTCAACGCCAGCTCCAATATTGCCGTCCTTTTACTTCCACCCGCCCTGGACTTACCCCCTCCAGCCCCTTCACCTCCACCTCCACCTCCACTCCACTTCCCACAGCTCGTAGTTAAACTACTCAATTATACAGTTCCGATACTCAATAATCGGTGGGGTAGATGGTTGCCATACAGAGCCAAGTTAGGGTTAGGAGTCATGGCTCTTGACCACCTAGATGCCAGAGAGTTCCGCAGGGTCATAGTTTCATACATAATAGATACCTCCTATAGCACAGGAGATCACAGGGGATAGGTCTGTCAGCTTCAGAAGAACTTCTTTCGTATGGGAACTAGTGAATATTTCACCGTTAGGCTGGACGCTAGCACCATCATCGGGGTAGATCTCCAAATCCCTATAGATTGACTAGCTGCAAACGTCGAAGTTTACATTCGTACCCACCATAGCTTCTCGAGCTATCGATATATGGGAAGCGCGAGTAGATATATCTAAATTCACTGCCTCCATGTGTTCCGTTTATAGGCTCTGCGTTGCCACGTAATAATATTCATTGAATATTTGATTTTGTCATCGATCATACTCTCTCGGCCGTTACCTACAACAAACGAAAAGAAAAGAGGAGTTTGAAATACACTTTCACGCTCCCCTGACTTGGAGCTTCATCGGGCCATCACTACATCTATAATATATCATCTATGAACCTGACTAGTATTTGAAGAAAGGACTGTGGTGTAGTATCTGTACTAATGAGATGTTTATTTTTGCACTTTACTCATCCCATAAAGCAAGAATGAGATTCTGACCTCGTGTGGGAGCTTGACATCCATGCTAGTGAAACCGACATTTTCCCCTGATCATTTAGAGCGAGTGTTAACCTATGATTACGATTTTTTTCCCGGGCGATTTGTTCGATATATGCGTCTTTAAGTTATCTGGCCCTGTATCAAGAGGAGCAGGTTATCGGTGGTCTTGTTGGCTGGGTCACTCAACAACTGGAGGCACCCAGAGATCACAGGAATATATTAAGATCTTTTATTCTAGTAGCGATATAAGCGTACTGGTCCAGACTTCCGCGGTGATGTACCTGCCCTACCTGCCCACCGCATCAAGAATGTCTGGTGCGTTAGGTGTGATCTCAAGCTGGAAATATGAAAGATCTACCGCCCTGAAAGCTGTTTTAGAGACAGAAGGCATTCAGGACCCCTCGCAGCTTTGTCGCTCATCATTGAATCATAACTCTTCTCCCTCCTAAACCCTATAACGAGTATTTCTGATCTCCGCATAGTTTAGAGATATCTAAACACCCTCGATAGCTCTCTCGGCTCATTTAACCCGACCCATATATAATGTGAAATGTCCGTTCGTGCTGCAGCCGTACGTCTAGGTTTACCCAACTCTTTGCTTCACCGAAAGCATAATCTGGACGACCGACCTTCCTAGGAACTTTTAGTCTTCATGTTGCCGCCAGAGAGATTCGCCCCCTCTGGTATCTGGTATGTTCCTAACTCCCCTCCCCCTCCTCATTCCTGTAAAAACACTCCCGTCACGAGGATAGATTACATCATGCGTTCCGATCTACGCTCGATCATATCCCATGGCCATGTGCATCAACATCGATTGATCGACAGGAGGGGCTGCCCCGGGGATCCTCGTTCAGTCATATCTTAAATGGGTTTAGATGTAAAAATATGTGGGTTCTGAGACTGTCAGCTGTCCATATCGGTCACTTTTTCACCGACCAAGACCTCCAGCTGGGTTGTGGTGACAAATTCCACCGACGGCTAAACCCAGGGCAAAGAAGGAACTACCTACCCTCCGACCCCAGAAAAGCTCCGGGAGGACATTCAAAGGTGCAACCTGTCAGTGTTCGCTCAGAACAAACAGACCTCCGAGGGGGCTAGGTGACCCACCCTGTATTCAACGTGGTTTGCGAGGATGTAAAGAGAACACACTGGGATGAAGTCTACAATAGCCACGTTTTATCACAGAGCGTACTGTATGTGCCCGGTATGCCATCTCCGGTAGGGATAACTAGGGGTGAGAGGACCGAAGAACCAATTGGCCGCCGCGGGAATCATAGCCGAAAAATAGCAAGCCAGGGCCAACCGGAAGTGGATGCGAGGGGGCAGCGAGATGTTCAGAAATTTGTGATTTGTTCATGGTAATGTAGCCCACAGCTGTATCGCTCCCCCCGCATGCTGTTGGTGTGAGGAGGGCCCAAGTAACTAGAGACGAGTAAATGTGTTGGGTAGAACTAGATGTGCATGAGTTTGGAAGAATTTCGCATGCGGGGAAGAAGAATTGCGATGGGCCAGTTTTGACTGTTTATGTTCGGTCGTGTCCCGTGAGCTTTCCAGAAGGGGCTGAGGACAATGGGTGAGTGAAGATAACTCTGGTGAATATCGGGAACGGTGGATGAACAAGCATGGGGCTTGCGTTTGCCTGTATCGATGCGCATGGTAAACGGAGCAGAAAAGTACATTTTTACCCGCTGGAGCAACTGTGACTTGTCTGATGACCTTTGCGCGATACCGGTGTTCAATGAACATTGAAAGACATGTGCTGTGGGCTTGGCATTTGCGTCATAAATCCCAGGGTTGAGAAATTCTTTCCACCCACAATTCTTTCCACCCACGAATGTACACAAATCAAGGAATTTTTTAACACTTCCCTCTTTTCTCTCTCCACGCCACCTTGGCTTCCAACAAACAAAGTTTCACAATGTCATAATGAACGCCCTCCATTCAGGATCTCTTTGCTTGTCTCTTTTCTCATTGCAATCCCGTTTTTTCTTCTGCATTACCAGCACTCGGATTTTCACCCTCCCATGTTCCTCGCATCTCTATGGGATAGGTCTTTCGGCCATCTCTCAGCGCAATGACTCTAACCTCTTACTCACCTAAATTCCATCCCGTCGTATCATTCCACTGGCTCCGTTTCCCAAACATTCCCGGTAAAACATCTCGTTTTTGTCAACGGTACTGTTACTGATTGGACAGGTATCGCCCCC
>VOVZ01000050.1:226762-253315 GCA_008079325.1 Morchella conica | reverse complement strand
CCCCCCCCCCCCCCCCCCATCCCCCGCACATAAAAGAAGGGAAGGGGTTCCTTGAGCAAGCCCCTCTTGACTCAATACAGGACCATGTGTGATGAGAGCTAGGGGACTGTAGGAACAATAGGGGCCGTAGGAAGCACGGACTTCCCTCCACATTGACACTGTGGTATATGCCCACCGGGTCTACGTTGCACCGAACTACACTTTCCTCAGTGGTAATTTACAATTAAGCTCGGCGGTAGGAAGTTCACCCTCTCACTGTCGTGTGGGACCTATGTGCCTGCTTTGCTAGTGAATATATCTGAGGGAGTAAGGGCGGGATTAAGCGTGCCTCTGTGTTGTCATAAAATATATTCCCTCAAGAACTCATTTCAGTTCCGGGTATTAATTTTCTGACACCATGGGCGGTAGGCAGTAATCCATACAGTCAAGTGTTTATTTATGGTGGTGAACAGGATGGGTGGTAAGCTGCAATGCCATCTACTGGCACCTAGATGTCGTTGAGGTGGGGAATCGAGATTTGGGTTACACACTCGGGGGCGGAAATGGCGTACCTCCGTGTTCCTGAATTCTAAATAGGTTGCGAATGTAAATGTCGCTCCTTTGGGCGTTGAAAAGGATGGAAAGTAGGCAGTAATATATTCTCAAACCTGAGGTCATAATGATCCCCGCCTCCGTCTTGTTTCTGGCGTTTTGTTGTTCGTTTTTATAGATGTAAATGAATGTTCCAAACAACATTGGTGGTAGCCGGTATTAATTTCTCGAAGAAATATGGGAATTACTAGATGACTTATCTATCGGTATCTTGGGCTGCGGGACGCCGACGGAGACGCGTGCCATCGTTCTGCTATTACCCAAAAAAACACTCAGCCATTGGGTCTGATTTGGAGTATCATAATTGTTAGTATGTCATCTTTGTCTCTTGCTCTCGGGACTGGGTGATGACGATCGCTGTTTGGTGAGGAGCCAAGTTCGACGGTAGCAGCGTGTTCCTGCCCTGCAAAATATAATTACACTTATTTGCCGAGGCCTACTTTAAAATCTTAGAACAAGAGGATGAGAGTTATACAGCGGTGATGTGCTCGTGATATATCAAAGGATAGTGAGAGGGTCTCGATTTATAACAGGCAGAGGTTCAAAGTTTGCGTCTCATGTCCTGAAGCATTGTTCGGTAGACAGATTGCATGAACTAGCCATCGTCCTACCACATGTCGACATATCGGGCAAAACTTTCTCATTCTGGGTACCCTACTACGGTATGAAATATGTAGGGATAGCGCATCCCCTTAATCCATGTCTATAATGCATCGGCGAATGTATGCAAATGCGTCGGCGAATGCATCCCCAGTCCCACCTTACGATTCTACTACTGACATTACTGAGGATTTAGTGAATCGAAGATTAAGTTCGCGGAGTCCAATCTGGATTATTTGATTTGACGGTACTGCTCTTTACATTTACGCTATCGGTTGATGTAGTTCAATAGTAGATTGGGATCAAATAAACTACATGAGAAAGGTATATATAATGAATGTTTGCAATGCGTCAACTGTGCAACTTTGCACAATGCACGACAGCTTATCGATCAATTGATACATTTACATGAAGCGCGTGTATAGGCAATACATCCATTGATCCATCTCCAGCCGTGATGGTTGGAGGTATGAAACACATATGTCCATGTAGTGATGGGCACGAGACTTGATATCTCGCGACCAGGTTTCGAGATTTCCCACCGGCACAAGACAGGCTAACAGAAGCTGCCTCCAAAGTATCTCCACACTGTTTTGGGTTTGTCTCGTGAAGTCACGCGAGACTATCTTTCACCCCCTTCGAGTAGGTTTGGAGCTACCCCGGGCTACCTTTAAGGTAGTTCTTCCATTTGATGATACTTAGGAATAATATTAGGAAGATTTTATTACCTTCGTTTCTCTGTCATTAATTAAAAGGTCGGATAATATTGAAACGAAATGCTCGCTAGAGACTCTGGCGATTTAATTAACGATTAAGTATATTTCGCCTTTTCACAAAGTCCCGAGATTATACGAAACCTGATACCTCTGACTACGAGACGAGACAATACCACCCTCGGTGTGGTCTCTTCTTGTCTCGTACCCATCACTAGAAATACAACCAGCATGTGCGTTACATCTTTCTTACGTTTAAGGACTACAGATATCACAATAAAGTCATTCGGAATCGGCAGCTATCACAATGCGCAGTATGGGCAAATCATTCACATCCCAGTGGGTTCTGTTAACTAGTAACCCTAAATCAGGTTCCCTGGAGAACATGGTAAAGCTCTTACCAAATATGACATTAGCTCGGACGTAAACCTTGCACTCGAACGTGAGACTTGCGCTCAGTGAAGAGACGTGGCCTGTCGATATCCCTTCACAGGAGCCTGCAGGGTGGTTGGAATCGCCCTCATTAGGTTAGTTTGATCGAGAGTGCTCTTGGCATTTCTTTCACTTAACCCCCACCTTGTGTCGTCTTCCTCTCCCCCACTTCCATCTCGACAACATACCAGTTTTAAGTGGAATGGAACATTTATTCAAGTCCTGTTGGCTTAGAGTCATCCATGAAGGGGGTATCACGCCGTTGTTTCGAGCTCCACGAGATGTGTGGTTTACCGCTTTTCTTCTCCTTCGTTTCATTTTTATTCTCTGGAAGTCTCCGTCTCTCATAAATTTCCTCCACACGGCATCTCAATCTTTCTCACCTTCTGTAATCGCAAGACCGCGTCCAAAAATGGATGTGGGACATGGCACGTAAAGAGCGTCTCAGGTTCTCCGACTCTTTCACATGATAAGTCGTCATCCTCCGCCCCCAACTCCCATCTCCTGTTACCCGAACTCCTGCGCTTAATAGACTCCCCTTTATAGAGAGACAGTGGAACGCGTGCCCATGTCCTGTTGGTGCCTACGGTAGTGGCAGCAACTTGCCTAAAGTTGCATACCACTGGAGTGTTCCAACAAGACATGCGGTAGGCTGGTTCTACGAATCGCGCTTAAGACATCGCCATCTCATCCTTGTGCTTATACGGCGAGTAGGAAGTAAATAAACTCGCATGGTCCATAGTTGTAGGTGTCAGCACAATATAATTTACCTTTCAGTTATTCGTTTTGAAATCTTTGAAACCTCCACTTTGCCCCTCATTTAACCCTTCAGTTCTCATGTCATATCAATGCTCAGCAATACCTCGGGGCGATTCATGAGTTTTCCATTTCATTCTACGCGATTACCGTGTAATGCAATGTAATGAACTGTTGTCTACAGAAAATACCAGTAAAATGCCCTCGCCATTTATCGTAGTCGGGCCAACCCTCCAATATATAAAATAGCAAAGCCCTTTGGATCTGGCACTATATAGGTTATATGCCCGGCCAGTTCTGTTTCGTACTTCAAAGGGCGTATGCAATCTCATTTCCACATTGATATCACACAGGGCGGTCAGGATCATAACATCATGAGGGATTGACATGGTGTATGGCAGGCAGGCTAGGTTCTCCGTAGTTATCAAATAGTCAAGTGTCTGGAAATACACTGTGAATCGAAGGTCCGCACTGAATACATGCTTTTACAGTGGATTTATGTCACCTTTCTTCCGGTAAATAATATCACTTCCTTGTAAGGTTCACCCTGAATTAGAGATATGAAGGAGATCAGGCCACGGAAACCATACATGGTTAGTATACCGAAAGTCATTTTCCATGCACTCTACTCCTTTCATGCATCTGTATATCTTATTCAGTTTATTCATCCATTGAAAGATACTATATAACGTGATTTGAAATCTGCCATTCCTATCAGCGTCCTATTTCCTTACTTTGAACATTTGTCCATAAGGATACCGAGAATGAGCAGAACAGCCTCGGAATGATGTAATATATTTGTTTTGAGAAATGGACGTATATAGGAGGGATCAGTCCCCGGAAATCATGGTTTTCCGGCTGATGATTCCGTTCATATGACGCTAGTTAACTTTGAGTTGGCTCAGAACCTGGCTGGCTGAATTTAGTTATCCTTCTATACCCGCTTTGCACTGTAGTACGTCACTACAAGTATGTGACTGTGTTTTCTGCCTGGAGGCCGGCAAACCGGTCACATGACGCACAGTTGGCCAAGTACTGCTTATAAGTAGCCATCAACATTCATCCTCCAGTCTTTCTTTCTCTTTCCCAAGAACCCCAAAATAACACTTCCCCTCACCTTTTTCTTATTCTTTTCTCACTCCCTTTCGAGATACAACCACAAGAAGTAACATGAAGACTTTAATTTAAATATGTATGTTGTCTCCTCTCTCCTCATAAAGTCTTAATGTTTGCGCGACTGTTTACAGAGTATAGCTTACATTCTTCCTCCATCAGTAGTATGGGGCTAAGAGTACTAACCAAGGGATAGCTCGGTATCTTGTGATAGCCCCCAAGACCAACTGTGGTATCACCCTGAACACCCAGCGTGCCCCTATCCTGTCATACCCTACAGTGGGGCAGCGCTTCATGCGTAGCGACCACTTCAGCATGTGACAAGGTGGGTCGTAGGCTGTGGTAGCGAGGACTTTACTAGTGTAACGAATGAGGTAAAATGTCTGATACATCTTTCCTTTCCAATTTGCTTTTCGCAATGTGTTCTGACGGACCCAATAGACCTCGGAAAATCATTTTCCATTTCATCCCCAACATACTACCTGGGCAAGATTGAGAGAAGTGATAGTCTATCATCTCTACTCCAGTGCATTTGTGGAATATCTGGGGCATAAATAATTAACAACAATAGCTTGTTCGCTCTGGTTTTTGGCAGTGTCTCCAATGGCGGTGTAGGGTTTAGTTTGGGGGCGTGCCCTCATCTTCTGCTTTGTCGAATACCGACCGCTGCGTAAGCTTGGTCTAGTTTCGAAAGAGTTCGAAGATGAGTGGTAGGCTGAATCCTCAGATTCGATGCACCGTCTATATGGACAATCTTGGGTTAAGTGGGCAGACACTTTAGACGCATAAACTGTCAACAGCCATGGCTTGTGCGCTCGGGTTTGGGGTAGTGTCTCTAATGACGGTGTATGGTTTAGTTTGGAGACGTGCCCTTATCTTCTGCTTTATCAAATACTGAGCGCTGCGTAAGCGTGTTCTGAATTCGAAAAGCTGTCGAAGATGAGCGGCAGGTTGAATCCTCAGATTCCACGCACCGTCTATATTGAGCAAACTTGAGTTGGGTGTGGAGACACTTTGTAGATTCCAGTACTTAGCATACTGTCAAGATATCGTATGGGGTTGAGCCGTTTCAGTGTAAGCTGTATACTAGTTTTAACAGTGGTCAGAGGATCAGCGGTAGGCCGTACCTTCCTATCTGCACTATGCATATGTCCTAAGTCTGCTGCTGCTAGCTTGACATGCTACCTACTAATCTCTGTAGGAGGATTGGGAGCGTGCCCTTGTCTTTTCAATGCTTGTCGAAGTCTGATCAACCTAGCGTGAGCTTTGTGATAACTTCTAAAGCTTTGGCAAGATAGGTGGTAGGCTGACACCCAGCCTCCGGAATCCCATGGTAACGCGTGCTCCTTTCTTGTTGCCCGGTGTTTGATTCTTCTTCTGCTGGTGGTACGTTCTCGAGCTAGAGCTACAAGACTTGAAGTGAGCTGTTGCCATCTCAATAGTGAGAACTTACACCATTTCTGTTCAGACTCACGCTCGGGATTCGATCTGAATCTCTCTGGTGGTTTGAACAAGACTGTGTGTAGGTTGCCTACTCTTGAGAATATATCGTACAAGACTTTCTCACGGGGATCTGCTTGAACGCGCCCACTGTCGCATTCTCAGTAATGGGAACGTACACCTTTGCTGTTTAGACTCAGTAATGGGAACGTACACCTTTGCTGTTTAGACTCACGGTCGGTGGTTTGAACAAGATTGTGTGTAGGTTCCCTACTGATGAGAATATATCACACAGGACTTGTTCACAGGGATCTGCTGGAACACCCCCGCCCATCTTGTAAAGGCGCCCGAGATATCCCTTGACCCCGATTAACTCTAGAAACCAGCTAGCAGTCTTTATTTGACATATCACTAAGGAGACCACGCTAGTTACTGAACCTCATGCTACTAGGAATATGCCGGTTTTCCTTGATCGAACCCGGATGCCCTTCACGTGTAACACCGTTATATGTCACCCGATTTGGCAAAGGTTTAGCTACAGGCGCAAAGTATCCGCCGGGTCTTTTGGCTTCTCCCTGGGGACGTACAATTCTCCTGTCGTTTGCGAGAGGATTCTGGCTGGACATAAATGAGTGGTTTCATTTTTCTAACGACAAGAGAGGTCGTATGTTCCCGCCGGATAGAGCTCAAGTGCGCGCTTGTCAGAAGCCATGATTATCAATTACTATCAGATCCTGTACGCATCCTATATCAAGTTTAAAAGTGATATTTGATATGTTTGGTGTACTTAATCCCAAGGTTTTGCTGGCACAGGGTGGCCCCCGGCTATAGCTCCTGCACCACCGGAACCGTGGCATCGAAAACGAAAGCGGGCGTCAGAAGGTGAGCTCGGTGAGAAAATCAGCACGCAGGACCTGTTATTCTATATTTTGTACGTAACTTCCATCAGAATTCGGATGTGTTTCTTTCCCTTACATGAAGATCATAGACCAGAATCTATCCTAACCTTCGTTACTTAAATGCCAAATCATTTACACCCTGATGCTTTTAATTACTCACTCTCATTTACCAACATATATTTCTCTCGCAGTTTTCTATCTAGCGACCTATAAGTACATTATGTTTTCCTATCCTATCACACTAAGCACCATAAAGATGCACGGAGAAGACACATACTGCATGGAAAACCTCCGGAGACTACAGAAAGACATCTTAGCGTGTGTCCTCTGTAATACTGTTTCCCTATGCGAACTGAATACCTTACCTTAGCCTTACCTATTAAGCTGCTTAGATATGTCGAGCCAACAGATGGAAAAGACGAACAGGGCGTGGAGCAACCAACCAACACCTTCATTAGTTCAAGAGGAAAGACACAGCACAATGCGAGTGCGAAGGGGGAGAACAGAGTGTAGCCCATATGCTAACATGTACAGCAACAATCAAGTCGAGAAGCGAAGAGAAGGAGCATAGGACCGGAAATGCACTCTTATGGACCAAGTCGGGAATCGAGAGTGGGCTCTCGACCTAGAAAGTGTTTGCGCAGTTGAGGCATGAAAGAGGCGAGAGAGACAAAGAGAAAGAAGAGGAAGAACGTCATTCAAGGTAACGATAGGGTAGATTTAGGGGCGAAGAGAGGGAACAGGCTGGTGAGGGAGTTTGCTTTGTTGCACTTTGTTTTGTTTCGTTTCTTTTCGTGCGTTTTATTTCTTCTGCTTCTGTTTGAGTTTGAGTTGGTCTAATTCTAGTACCAGCACGTGTGCGAGGGAGCGGCCGGGAAAGGGCAGTTCAGGGGCAGTGCGATATTACTGTACACTACGGCCTGCATGTAATTATTGAGTTAAACAAAAAATAAAAGAAAAAAAGCCGCTTATATATTACGAGAGCACATGTTCCAGCACCGTGGCGTGGTCGAGGGGTAACAACCTCTGCTACGTCGCATGACATCACCGGTTCAACCCGGGATGGAAGCAGTGATGAGAATGCCCAACATGGTAGCGACGCTCTTGAGGGATGATACTCATCAAATAAGTCTTTTGTTACCGAGTAATTTATTCTTTTTCTTCCTTAATAACGGTAAATGTAACATTTCTCGGTGTTAGAGAGCCTTGATTCCTCGACGAGCTCGTTGTAAAACAAGGGGAAGGGTCGGGCGAATGTTTCAAGGACCTGGAGAACACCACAAAGCCCACCGAGAAATATACCACACCAACAAACAAGTCATGACTACGCTTATCATTGCCGAAACTCCAAGCAACACCTCAATCTCTATCAATTCAGTTCCCCCAAGAGTGAGGGAGGTTCCCAACACTAACGTCTCGTGGTCTACATCAGGCCGTCGCATCCCCTGAAATTCCTGGATTAGATCGAAAGGGCCGCTCACCGCCCAGAGTCTCTTGGACACTGGGGAACTACACTGAACTGAAGTGTGGAGTGAGTAGCAAATTACACGGGACTACCCAGCTAAGAAAATAGAGCTCTGTTCTGATCCATTGCCCAAGACGTCAATTTGCCCAAGTGTGCGCACAATTTCTCAAGATTGATGGATATGGCGATCCTTTCAAAAATCCCACCTTATGATGAATAGCGAGAACCATAATATAAGCTCGCGCAACAGCTTCACTCCAGTGATCAGGTGCACAGACACAGACGTTCCAGAATCCATCATGCCTTACTGTCCCTCTAGACTTGATCATATTCAGTTATTGGTTCGCAAATGTGGTCTGCAGCTGTTCGTCGCCACTAATATTATCGCCCACAGTGTATGGATCTAAATTGATGAGTTGAACAGATAAGGATGTAGGTTGTCCTTGCTTCCCAGTTGGCTTTATATCTAGTACTACACTAAAGTTTGAGACGTCCTCAGAAGCTGCCACGTCAGTGGATGGAGATAGTAGGTACGTTCTCAACAGTTAACATTCTGTCCAGCTATGGTTTCAAACCCAACGAATAGGAGCCTATATAGGCTTATTCTACCTACATTACAGCTTTTAATGGATCATTACTGGATCTGTAAATTGTTCTCGGGATGTTGCTCCGCTCAATAAGCTTCACCGAGATTCATAGACCACACACGGCTATCCTTACCAGCTAAGCACTCTCTCATCGCAAAATAATCATGGATTTGACCTGGGATGAATATGTGACATATTTACAAGACCCACCCACCCGTTGCCACCCGCTATCAAACCCATCCAACCGCTGCCAACCGCCATCAAACCCACCCGCTACCACCTGCTACCGAACCCACCCGCGCCCTAGTGGTCGCGAGTATAGGCTTTCCAAATTGAACTTCTCAGGGGCAGCGGTCTCAGGAATATTTTAAGCAGAAACCCGCACCTTAAGCCCTGTATTTTTTAAATACGTGACCTGAAAATTAATCAAAGACATACGCCAACAAGATAAACATGCCTATCATTTCTTATACCTCACCCCGCAAAGCTTAAGCTTCTCGGGAGAAAACTAAAAACAGCTGGGAACGGCTAAGCGGTAGCACGTCAATTCTAACCTAACAAACAGTAATCTAAATTTACCTGCTATTCACCTCATACCTCCTCCTTCAGGGTCGGGCCCCACGACAGAAACCAAAAGTAATAGGGTAAAAGTGAAACAGCGCGTGAAATGGCACCTCAAAGCCAGATATACCAAAAAACGTGAGAACCAAAACTCTTACTCTCGGTAAAACTGAAACCAAATGAACAAGAAAAATAGCATACTGTCCTTTTGGCATTCCTCATTCCGTCCAAAATATCCACAAGGATACATGAGTGGAGAGAAATTACCAAATAGACGCACGCTAGCCTCGGTTTTGAGAGCCAGATATACGAGAGCAGTCAAAGTGGTGGACAAAAGCTGGCAACAACCCAGCTCGTCAGTGAACAATGACACTCGAAAGATTCTGCTCGCCCTCTTAGCTCACAAGCTTGACCTGTGTCTGTGAAACCCAAACCTCACTGAGATGTAGGAGCCTGCTGTCCATTTTGTCAAATACCCAGTTGGAACCCCTCTAAGATGCCTAGAGACAGCCACCGAGGAACTTGAGAAAACAGGAGCACGCCCATTGAAACCAAACCACACTGAGAGGGATAGAGGAACACACAAAGAGCCCGCTATCGGTGTTGTTAAACACCCACGTTGGAACAACTCTAAGGTGCCTAGAAAAAGCCCCCAATAGGCTTAAAAAGAGAAGCACGCCCACCAGAACCCATAAAACCTGATGGAAAAAGAAAACTGCCTACCCCCCATTTCGTGGAAGTTGCAGTCCGGACCAGTGGCATTCAAAGGAGAAGGTCCTGAATGTTTTGCACAAAGCGGAAGTACGCCAACTGCAGTTCTAGGGACCGAGCCTAGTGAAGGATGGGCCAGGTAAGGCAGCCTACTATCCATTTTGTAACTTCTTAAAAATAACAACTTCTGCTGTCGTTATCTTAGAGAAGCTACAAAACAGAAGCACACTCCTCGCGCCCAGAGAAACCCAGTAAAGGGGACAGGGAGCACAGAAATAACTGTCTGCTCCCACCTCTATTGAGTCTCGATAGCCTGACCTCTTTCAATATGGCCACAAGAAAGTCAAAAAAGCCGCAGTACGCCCATTGTAAGCGTTCAAACCAGAGTAGGAAACTAAGAACACCTCCTATTATTCACTTTGCAACCTGTGAGATCGCAGCACTGCTGCTGCGACTTCCGGTTATCTCTCAACAAGTGCAAAATGGAAGCATGTTTTGTGGTGAACTGTTTACTCTGTTAGTGTGTGTAGGTATGGGCGAGGATTGGAGAACGTACCAGAGAAAACAGATTCCAGGGTCATAGATTAACGGAGAATATTAGCATATCAAAGATACAACAAATGCATGAGGATGAATGTGACAAGCCAGCTTACCTTGAGGCTTGCCCACTATTGTAAGGAAGCTTGGTACAGGAATTAGGCCCACCAACTCTGGTCAGCAAGGCTTTGGTAAGCACCTGGGTCTTCTCTTGAGATTTGGAGTGTTCCAACCAGTTAGTTAGAAGGGTGTCTTACTTACCTTTTACACGATAAAGTGCAGAGTGAGGTAAGATTCATCTCGCCTTCAACAGTGAGAAGTAGCATCATGTGCTCGGCGAATTCTGTACAAAAGTCCTCTATCAGAGAAATATCTTTGATAGCTACTTTGTATACTGGTGTTAGCAATCTGCCTTTAGTATTTAAAGGAAGATGGGAGATACTCAGCTACCGTTGATTTCCTTTGCTGTGGCGATGGTACTTTTGGAGGAACTGGGAGAAAGGAACTGCTAGTTCAGCTAGGAGGAATGTGGGGCTTTGGATCAAACTATTTGTGGGACAGCCGGGTCACCTCTTCGGGAGGAGGTTTGCGGAATGTTAAAGGTGATGTGACTCTCTTTTATGAGGGTTGTGCCCTAATGTCACCCTATGGTCTTACGTCTCCGGTTGTTATCATGGATGGGCAATAAGGAAGACACAATGTGTCCGTTGGTGTACCAATCATACACTCAAGAGAAGGACACTCAGCTCTTTCACCCACTTAGCTAGTGAACACATGCGTCCTAAAAGACTGTGATGCCTCGTATCCAGATACTCTTTGTTTTGTCAGGATACGTTAACCTAGTAGCCTCTTGTGGTCATTGATGTACTGCCTAGAATTTCTTGCTTCAATCCTGAAACAGCGGATATCATCTTCGAAGCACTCTAACCCATTGCTTTCACATACCGTATATGCTGACTATGTAGGAAATGTGGTGGGGCTATCACAAGGAATTAGCGAGCACGTTATACGGCCACCCCTTTCTCAAACCAACCTTACCATCACCACAAAGATTACGCAAAGAAAGAGAGCAGGAGAGCCGCCTGGTCTGCGCCAGAGGAGACCCTCGTGCTCACGTCCTACTACTACCCGAGATCTTTACACCAGCAGATGCTACCAAGTCTATTTCCACTCGGGTGCCTCTCACCTAGCCTCCCGCTCGCAACACCTCCGCGGCTGCGAGTTCTACCAGCGCTGTTTCAAGGACGGCCACCTTAATCTTTTGTTTTTTACGAACTAGGTTCGAATCGTGTAGCCGCTGCCTTTTCGAAACTGAGTAGCCGTGCTCATTGCCCATGTGTTGGCGAGGATGTTCTGTGAAGCAAGACCCACGTCATAACCCGTGGTAGTCTCGCGAGGGGGGGATATATATTTCCTCCACCCTGGTATCGGAATTGGATACTTGGGTGGCAGGTTAGAGGCTAGAAGAGTGAATATATCGTTCAATTTGCCAAGGCTGAAACGGCAGAAGGGCTATCTCTGACACAGGGGCAGATAGAACTACATGTATTATTGGTAGTGGTAAAAGCGCTGAGCCGATAGTATAAATTATATAAAGTAAAAGAAATTTCCCATGTAACGGAGTTCAAGTTTCGTAAGATACAATACTGTAAACCTCCCACTAGCACGGTCCTAGATCACAAGGCTGGTCTAGGGTATTTCAATTTAGGGTTCATGCGACTATTAACGTTGAATGTGTGAGCTAACCGACCCCCGGAGTTTCCCGAAAAGGTATGAGAATTAAGAGATACTCCAGGTTTCAATTAACTCTCCTCCAGTGGCGGGGTGCTTGGGAAGCTTCGGTCGTCTCCTGTCTTTACTGGCTCGAAGATATATATGCTCATCCATCTTGTGATCGTTGTCCAGCAGCCCGGATTTCAACGCATGTTAAAACGTCACAAGCCCTTAATTAATTATGGTTGAATGGGCTGTATCGTTTTGGGCAGAGCCCTGATCCGTTGTGACTGCTTAATTTTGCTATTTCTAGGCTTGGCATTCTTTAGACACGCACAGTCTCTGCCTATATATTTCGCTCTCCACTACACCTTTCATCAAAAGACACACAACTACAATCAACCCTCTCTTCCTCATCACAACAACACTTGGCGATCCTCCTCCTTTTGGGCTATATATCTGTTTGAATGTCCTGTAAGTCCCCTCCATTTATTTAACTCAACCCTTGATAGAGTTATTCACTTGTATTCCCTCCCTATATAGAATTATTTTGACGAAAGTGGAATATTCTTCTCGTCGTCCCTTACCCTAGGATTCTGTTTCAATTGTGACCTCTACTACTAGCTGCGTGGAAAATAGATCATAGGTGACGCTCCTAGTACATACACTTATCTTGTCCCTTCGCGATTCCTTTATGGGCCGTGGTCCACGATAGCATGCATTTCTGACGACTTCAACCGCAAGCTCTGGCTGTCATCTGGGTTCCTGTCCCAATTTTATTCTCATTTTGGGAAACGTGCACTTGTCGTGTACGAGGCTTCGGATATTGTTGGGCCTCCCTTAAAAGAGCCGTTTGACGGTTTCTGACTCGTTCACGATGAGTTGCAGGTTGTCCCGCTTGAGTTGTGTTCCATTGTAAGTTCTACTTTTTCCATTTTTCTTTTTGTTTCCTTTTCTTTCCTTGTTCTCCTGTCACAGATCCTTTCCCTTGCCCTTTTTATCACTAAGGGCACAGAAGCGTGCTCATGTCTTGTTGGGGTTCTGCGGACACGGCCTTGGTCTAGTCCTAACATCTCAACAAGATATGCTGCAGGCCGTATATCTCTTTCAAAATCTTATATCTCCCCTTTTATGTCTACAATTACGTTTTTCAAATGTTCGTGACAAGGAATGGAAGCGTGCACATATCTTGTTCCGCGCGAGCACACTCGCCTCTGTCATCAAGCGATGTGTGGTCAGCTTGGAACAAATGTGTTGCAGGCTGTCCACCCTCCGCTGCATGGTTGTTATCAAACATGCCGCTGCCTCTCTCTCCTGTCTCTTTTCCATCCTTCACCCAACGAATCGGAGGCGTGCTTATGTGCTGCCATCCATGTATGTGGGCTCAGCTACTGTGCCCAATGGGATTCGCGGGAGTCTGTGCAGCATGCTGTCTTTTAATCAAGTTTATTTCGAGCTTGTTTACTATACGGAAGCATTTTCATGGATATGGGTATCCTTGACTCCCATGCCATCCACTGGCATCGCCTGTTGAGAGAGGCCTGGCTGTAGAGAAATAGGTCTGGTTACTATTATTAGGGAGGCATTCCATGCATCTATTCTACTTACGACTTCTCCATTATTTTGATTTTTTTTTATAGGTATTCTTGCCCAGAAACATTGGAAGCCGCCGATCATGAGCCCATTTGTTTAAGAGAACTTGAGACCGGATTGTCTTATCAATAGCCGTCTTCGCAGCCGCAGATGGCAAGGGTTCTTTGGTAAAACTCTACTTAGGATAATACAGTGTGTGAGAAACAGAATATAGGATACACGGGGGAGCTCGCGCGCCACCTGGGGACTGGCCCTAATCCCAAGGATCGCTAGGTGCTACTATATGTGTGATCAAGCCGGGCGAGTAAACTAAAACTAGCCATAGGGGTATGATGTAGATCTGCTAGATTATAAAATGAGGAGTAATCGACCAATCTGTATATTCGTTCCTACGTCGACTAGTATCGGATTTTTTAGGTTAGCACTAGTGATTTCTAATCCCAGATTATCACCTGTAGATCATCATGATATTTCCGGATGATAGACCTGAGGGTGATATATATCGCGGAGAATATGATGACTCGGTGGGAAGGAGTTGATTGCCACGACCAGGAGGTTCAAATTCAGCGCAAGTAAATACCTTGAATTAAATCTGAAGTCTGAAATACCTGTATACAATTGGGTATAGACTATGATACATTGCAGGAAAGGGAATATGATGAATAGATCGAACATATACCGCTCTTAATTCTTCCGCAGGTTGGTAGCATCTGATTACCGGGGAGCAAGTGTACAGAAACAAGGGTGAGGGGAGGCAAGAAAATCCTGATCGGAAGGGAAGACTCGGAGGAATGCTACATGGTCAGACGAAAGGAAAGAAATGGGGCCTTAGTTTTAGAAGAATATGGAAGGGAGGTGGAGGAGGAAGAGGAGAACTCAAGCAGAAGGCGCCGGCCGGGGAAAGTAAAGGCAGTAGATAGGGAAGAAATGAGGAAGTACAACGGGAAGTACTTGGTGGGGCCAGAAGGACAGCAGAAACAAATTGTAGTTACTGTTTAGGTTAGCTTTGTTAGGTGGTGGCGGCGGAAGAGTGCGAGCTTGCTGAATGCCCTTTATTGGGTGTGGCCAGGAGTTAGCAGCGTAGTTCTGGGGTTGTGGTATTGCCATAGACTAAGGTCTGCATGCAATTAATGAATTAAAAAAAGATTACCGGGGAGCGGAAACCCTGACCTTGGCCAGGACTGCGTGGTAATCAGCCCACCCATAGTGTTCTGGGGCTCGACTATACGTCTCTATTGGTGAACATAGTTTCCTTCTTTGACACGTTTTTCCCGTTGTATCTTGGTATTTTACACCCTGCTCACCTCGGTTTTTATCATCCCTCTAATACCCACTGAAGAGATTTTTGTTTTTGTTTAACTCATACTCTCATGCAGACCGTAGTCTATGGCGGCGTACTATCCTCTCTAAGCTCCAGGCCACCTTCACTTAGTCACACTCCTCCGCATTTTTCTCTACATGTCCCATTTGGGCGCCGGGACTGGAAAAAATGTCTTACCCACTCAAGAGAAGTTCCTGTGGGAAGAATCCTTTTTCCTACTGGGGAGGCAGAGCATAATTAATCTTTTTGTTCTACAACCTCCAATATATACAGAGGTACAGTTGACCCTGTTCAAAGGATACCATTTTCAATTTCCATCTTGCAGAAATATCGCTAGGTGTCAAATCTAATCTGTTCGTCATAGCACTAGGGTCGTCCCCAATGGCGAACTGCAAATCTCACCTTCTGTATCTTTGCTTTTTAGAGTAGCGAAAGGAATTGCCAGGTGATGTTCCTAGCATACGGAGATTGAAAAGGGTCTAGGATATCTGAAGGAGATTTATTTCTGGTATAATTAACCCAGCTCTTTTTGCACTCTTGTATTCTAACTATGATAAATTCAGCAATCTTCCCGACTCGCCTTCTATCATAGCCCAATAACCTTTTCTAATTCTCCTACCGTTTAACGCCCCGGCTATTATTATTTCTTACCTTCTGTGGATGGGGTCGAACCTACTGGCCTGGACCGTATTGTTATGCTACTCACATTTCGGAACGAGCCAGTCCAATGATCTGTACGTCTCCTGGTATGATACAGAGAACGATTATTTCGTAACTTTAGTTTGTAGTTTACTGATGCCTCCCAGAGCTCCAATTAGTTCTGGAACACATGTTACTACGGCCTAGGAACCATCAGGTCAACTGTAGCTCGCTCTCTCTGTCTACGCGATATGACATTCCTGGCTCTAGTTGTCAGCCCTGCATCCCGGGATGTGCACTCAGAGCCTCCCACATGTCATAAGTGCTGGTGGTATAGCCGTTTTTTGTAACGGTTGGCGTTGAATTTCTTCATGCCGGCACATCTCTCGGGGGTGTACCTATAGAGAGGCATCTCGCAAAAATATAAAACACCATCCCATGCTTCCTCTGCGAAGCCTGACTGAAAGAAACTGTAATACGGTGACGAGGCACAAGGAATACAAGCTTAAACATCCATTGTACATGTATTGCATTCGAATATGGTAGGATGAAGGAGTAGTGTGGAAAGGAGAACAGGTCGTGAAAGAGTAACTCTGAGGGAAGGACCTCCAGTGTTTTTGCGTTTTTTCTACCATGGATATGATATATCAGTGGTGATAACATATATGGATGTATATCTCTACGAGAATTCCATGCATGCATCTGCGGTCTGAACAAGTACCTCCTTCAGCGGATAGATGCTTCATTGAGAAGGTTTGGAGGGATTTCTATTTTTTGGCTTGCACGCTGCGGTTAGATGGCTTTCACTGGCCATAGACATGAAGGCAGGCCTAGTTCATCTTGAAAAAGAAAATACGAAAACTATATTTGACCTGTAAGTATGAAAGAACAGTAATACCCAAAGGCGTAGACCACAAGAGAATACCCATCGACAATGCAATTCAACCTTCCAACGGTCCCTAGCGGACCTCCCACTTCAACCCTGCTGCCAAAACCTCCATGCCTAACCTCTACATCCCCCTAGACCCCTCCATACCCGACTCCCTTCCCACCTCCACCCTAAAAACCATATTCGCCAACGCACTCCTCACCAGAATATCCTTCTCCACCCTCCTCCCCCCTGGCGCCTTCACCTCCCCCTCCCTCTCTCTCCCCACCAACATCCCCGGCACCCACTCTGGCCACACGTTCCTGACCAGCACCATATTCCTAACCACCGTATAGTTATGCGGCTCGGGGATAAGCCGGAGCCTTATCAGGCTGCTCTCATGCTCGAGGTACCGGTCCTTGTAGACCATCCACGCCTGCAGCAGCGGCTGGTAGATGGGCGCGGTGCTGTACGGCGGCCGCTTGAGCACATAGTCAAGGCAGAGCAGCGCGTCATGGAGCCGCTCGTAGTTCCTCCTCTCGCTGTGAACAATGAGGGTGTGGTTGAGGTTCATGAGGTGCTGCGCATCGCGGGGGGCGAGGCTAGGAGCGGGGAGGACAACAGCTATGAAGGGGAGGGCGGCGGGGGAAGAGGAACAGGAGGAGGAGGATGCAGGGCCGGTGCCACAAAGGGGGTGATTGAGAACGTGTGCGTCGCTGAACTGGGGGGCGGCTGAGACGGAGGTGGGGATCTCTATTCCAGATGGATGAGGGCTCCTCCACGGGCTATCACTACTGGTAGACGTGTCACGGAATGTTGGATAGTCAGCGGCAGCCCCCGGAGTTATGGGGTTGAGCATCCATGCGATTGTGCTCTCACGTTTTCTGCCTCCCGCAGTGGTATTGTGTCCTGCGGGATTGAGCATCCATGCGATTGTGCTCTTATGGTTCGTGCCTCCCGCAGTGTTATTGTGTGCTGTGGGAGAGTCGACGATAGGTACGTGAGGAAGGTGAGTGTTGGTGGAGTTCGCATAGCCCGTGGAGGCGTGTGGGGGGGTCATGATCTTCCTGCCCGCTCCAGCCGCCTGAGTGGAGACAAAGACCGATAGGGGTGCGTTGTTTCTGCCTGTTCGTAGAAGCTATAAGCGTGTTGTTGGATGATGGGAGAAGTCGTTGCTTACCCAGGCAGTGTGCGATGGTGATGGTGATGGTGAATCACGACAGCTGAGAGCCCACTGCAAGAGGTCTCATTCCATGAGACATAGCGAGAATACCCATCACATCTTTGAACAATTGCAAATTAAAAGATGGCCATTGAAGTAAAATAAAAAAATGAAAAGATTTCTGAGTGGCAAAAGACTTATGTGATGAGTATCATCCCTCAAGAGCGTCGCTACCATATTGGGCATTCTCATCACTGCTTCCACCCCAGGTTGAACCGGTGGTGTCATGCAACATAGCAGAGGCTGTTACCCCTCGACCACGCCACGATGCTGTCAGTAAGGCTCGGGCTACAGATGAGCGGCAGGAGACCTCGTCTACCAGATGGCAATAGCGTCAGTTTCCTTATTTAGTTGTAGGAGATATTGCGCCGTGGCTCGCCCCAAACTGAATTTTTATTGAATGATAGATTTTGTAAGAAATGAAATCGATATACGGGTGAAGGACACATTACAACCAGCATTGCAATAAAAGACAGAGCCCCTCCATAAGGAGGCCTCTAAGGGCGCATGTAATTAATGAGTTGGACAAAGAAAAAAAAAGAAGCCGCTAAGGGCGACCACACACACAAAGTGAGTAAGATGGAATTTTCATTATGAGAATGGTTAACGCAAAAAAAACATCCCTCGTCATAAGAACACCAAACAGAAAGGAACATTCTCCATGTCTCTCGTGCTACCGCGGACTAAGGGGCCACTCACCACAGTTTTCAACTGCATACAAACAACTAAAGGTTCAACCCGCCTCCCATGTGCCGTTGTGGGATGCACAAATCGTGAAACCTCCTGTCTACGTAGGGACATGACTCCAGGTGCCTACGGTGCTACAAATCACACAGGAGAAAAGTAAAATCTCTTCCAAAGCCAGTTGGAAGACAATACCCGAATGAAGAGAATCCTGATTTCCCAACAGCGAATTGCAAGTGTTCAAAGATAATGTATCGCAATATATATATAAAAGAGCGGTGTGAGCAGCGAGGTAGTATGTTGCTTTTGAGCGTGAAGAATTACAACGCAAAGAGCATTGATTATATGAAGTGGCTTAGGCTTATCATCCGTTTCCGCTGTCCCGATATCTTCACCAGAAGGAAATACCACTGATGGTAGATACCTACAAAGGAATCGGACAGGGACAAAAAGCGGGAATCGGACAGGGTCGAGAGCCGCGTCGATCTAATAGTAGGTTAGAACACGAAACATGGCGGATCTTTGGAGTAGATTACTTATATATCGCTAGATAGAAAGAGGAGAAACTAGTGGAGGTTTGACTCCACCCACGGATGAACTGATACTCTCAATGGGGTAGTATCTGATGATACCACAAATCAATTCGGCCTTGTAGAAATTTTAGCAAATGACGTGGGATTGAGGAAAGGGATACCTACTGTGCACCTATGATAACAGGGAGCACACCGCTACTATTGTGGTGGTAAACAACAATTATAACCTAACTCATTTAACCCAGTAATCAAAGAAACCACAAGATTCCACCCCTGAAGAACATCAGAAAGATATCGAAGGAGGTATGCTAAGGTCGAGGCGGGAAGCCTACTGATAACATTGTCGATGCAGGCCTTTGCCTACCCCGAGGGCACAAAGAGAAATGATTAATGAGGCTGGGCATAGGCTTGCCGTCTAGACCAGGGAAGGATATTAGCTAAATGTCAGCAGAAAAAAGGGTTGAATAACTGGGGAGCTCACAGCGGCAGCAAAACGAGGGCAATTTCGTGGGTTGTTCGAAGAATATCCCAGATACAGTACTATCAACAAGTTTCATCCCACACCGCACACCACTGCTACTAGTATTTGGGTTGGCTATCGAAAGGATCAATAAAGTCCGCGTTGAGTATCGATGAGCTTGGGGTAGCGACTGAGCCCTCTAGTTGATAGAATCGACGAACTAATTACCGTACGCTATAGATTCAGAAGATTAGATATGAACAGATAGGTATAATCAAAAGATTAGAAAGCTTACGCTCTGGTTCCTCTGCAGAGGCTAGCCGGGACAACTTCGCCCAGGCTTCACTCCTCTCTTCATCTTCTTCCTCCCCTGCACGGTCTTCTTCTTCTTCGCAGGACCAACTGCACTGCTACTCCACGTCCCAGATGCCTCCTCACTATCCCTCTCACCCACCGCGTCCACATAAAACCACTCAACCAAGCACCCGTGACTTAATTTAGATTCTACCCTGGGGTAGCATTGACGCGTCCTTGGGAATGTTGACCTTCACCCTGTGCAGTGCTGTATTGCCCTAGGGAGGCTTGAGAAGAGATGCCGTATTGTATTTGCCTCTACAAGACTTGAACAGAGAATACAAAAAGCTTTAAAGTTCCGAAAATAAGCCTCTTATTTCCACCCAAGCAAGAGTCAGCAAACGACAGAGACCAAGAACAAGTGCTAAATAGTAACTTACATCAAGTCTCGCAGAGGAAGCTGGATGCCGAGGAATAGCCTCAGACTACACACCGTCGAGGCTGTGGTTCGACGAGCTACAGCAAGCAGAGGTTAGAAACCAAGGTATTGAGACAGTTACAGTAGTAGATTTGAGGCTCTGCACAGGTTGGCTCACAGTAGGTCCTCACCGGACAGTGAGTGATGACTATATACCCGGCAAGGCTGACGGCCAGAGGCGTCGAACCAGTACCGCAGGATTGATACTGCAACAGGAGACTTATGAGATGGCATTGTGAAGGTGCCCAAGTTGTGAAATGTGTGACGAAAGAGGTGATAAGGAGGATTGGAAAGATCCTACTATGGCCAGCAATGGCTAAATAGGAGAGTAAGCGATAGAACAGCGAGCGAGGAGTACGAGGAAGAGGGGGAATGAAGAGGCTATATATATAGATAGACCCTGCGCTAGTGGGGTTCGAACACATAAGCAGGCCACGTCTGTCCTCCTAAATCTGCTGGCAGGAAAAAAGACACGGAATGGAATGCTGACAGAGGCCAGCAATATGGCGTGAGCGTGCGTTACCGGGTAAATGCAGCTTGACTTTAATTCTTTTTGTTTACATAATGACATCATGTAGTATCAACCGTTACAAGTTGTCTTTCAGGACACATCATGGCCATTATATATTGTAGAACAGAACACCCCAAAGAAAACAAGGGCAGCCAGAGGGGGGCGGAGTGCTAGGTAATACAGAACTATTCTTTCGATGCGGAACACTTGATAGCTAGCACGAGCGGTTACTCCGCACAGCCCACCAACGCTACCTTCCACTTCTCGAGCCATGGATACATGTATGTAGAGAGGAATCCATCACGGGCGGCAACAATATATCCAAGCACGGAATTGTCGGTTCGCATGGCGTTTTCTTTCGCCAACTGGACCGACGCTATCTACTTTACATTTCCGAGGGAGAAAGGTACGGGGACACACAGAAACTTCATTTTGCACCAAGCCTGCCTGCATACCCCCCGGCCATCTCCACCGTCGGGCACCGCTACCACCGCCACAACCTAGGTGGCGAAAAAAAAACCAACCCTCCGCGGCCCATGCCGCTCGCACCGACTCCACTGTAGCTACCCTTAATCCTGCAATCCCTATTTTACATGCATAGAACAGCTCCACCGGCCAATCGCCGTATACCGATACAAAAACCAATGCGAGATGAAAACAACTCCCACATCCGTCCCCGCAAGCCGTTGTCGTCGTCTCGGGGGTGGGGGGGGAGGCTTATCAGATGCATCTTATCCATATCACCGACCCATCTTATCGCGCCAATCTTATCATCTCGCAATCTCCACCACCCACCTTCCCGGGCGGTATGATTGGGCGTGCATGGGCCTCGATGTGGGTGGGGGGTGGGGGGGGTGTTCAGCTATGACAGCGAATGTTATAAACACCGTAGAAATAAACGCTGCACGCAGACTTCCTCGTGTCTGCGGGTTCTTGCTGTGGTGATTTTTTTCTCTTCACATGTGCGCGCATATATTCCCACCACCACCGGCACCATACCATATAAGCTGGGCTGGGTTGGGCTGGTAGGGTAGGGCTGGGCTGGACTGGGCTGGACTGGACTGTTCCATGGGGCGCCGGCGCGCGACGAGGTGCCCTCCCCGGCCGCGCGTGCGGATACTGCAATCGGGGACGTTCTGGGAGCAGATGGAATAGGCGAGCAGATGTTCCTCTGGTGCTTAAGCGATTGGCTGTGGGGGCAAAGTTTATTAGATTAGACCCTCCACCCCGTTTTGTCTTGTCGTCAAATGATTCGAGAAGCTGGCCAATCAATCAATCAATAGAAATATCGAGATCTACTCCCCCACCGCTGTAATGGTGCTAGCGCCTGGCCTAACGGTGGGATTGTTCTCCAGCTCCCATATAACAAAAGCTCCTCTGAGGTTGACACACCACCGGCTATGCCTTCTCGCGCAATAGATGGTCTCTCCATCTCGTCGGCTGCGGGCAGCACAGTCAGGCAAGGCAGCCTTACAGGTGACAGCCCTTGGCCGTCCGTGCTGGGACTGCGAGTGGTGGGGGGGGGGGTCCAATATCGCGGAGGTAGGTAGGTAGGTAGGTGTCTTTACACCCCCCCCGCGATCACATTCATCTTTTCGCCAAACACGTTTGCGCGCTGTGGGTAAAGGCCTTTTGTCTACGAGACTGAGGCCAAAAGAATCCGGTTGCTCACGTTGCATCTCACATATATATGTCGGCGGTGGATTCTACCCGCTCGCGCAACGGGCCGGATGACTTGATAAGAAATGATTGATGTATTTAATTGTCCTCACGGTTTCTGTATTCTACTCTATATTGAAGGTAAATACCTGATCAGTGTGTTGATTACATGTAGATATCGAGGTCGACGTTGGGGAGTTCCCCCCCATTCTTTTGGCCGCACATGCATACCGCGAAACCGGCTACAAAAACATTACATACACACCCGTGACGAACTCGGGGGTCTCAAACCGATTTAGTTACTGACAGGCAGTTTTACACTGGTTCAAGACTGGCATGAGGAAAAGCTGGGTGTCATGGTTATGAAGTAAGCATTAGTGTAAACCAAAATATTTTGCAAGGGTTAGGGTAATTCGAGGTGTAGAATTAGAAATTAGTTTACGATATTTGACAGCCAAAAAACCGCCGTCTACAACAGGACGCTGCATTTGTTTCAGACCCGAGCTCCGAGTTCGTTACGGGGGACACTAAATACATGTACCTACACACCCCCTTTCCCTCCCACCCACCACGGCTTCGAAGCCACCACCACAGCCAATTCCGCAGCTTGGCCGCAAGAAACACACAGATCCCCTCCACTTCCCGGAACAAAAAAACACTCGGAACATAAACCGCCCTTTCTCCCTCCTTCATCTCGGGCCATTGCGCGTTTCGGCAAGCAAGAACCACTCTTAAGTAGCACTCGGGCCCTTCCCGCGGCCGTTGTTGACAGCCGTGGTGTACCTATAGCTATGTAGGCACTGCACTCTGAGTAGAGTATGTATGTAGAACACCTACCCGGCTACGCAGCGCTCGGACCGAGCACGGCCTCCGAGCGCCGGCGCGCGATGCGATGCGATGCGATGTGATGGCGGCCTGCGTCATGCATCATCACGTCCAGATGCTCCTGCATCGGTAATTGCGGGGGGGGGGGGGAAGGGTTAGTCCAACGTCCGTCCGCTCGTGTGGTCCTGTTCTAGAGTGTCTTGGGCAGTGTCAGGGGTAGGTGGGCTTCCGCCCTATGTATGCTGCTCGTATGTAGAGTAGAGATTAGAGTATGTATGTATGTAACCTACGCTCACTCACCCACCCACTCGCTGTTGGTTGCTGAGAGGGAGGGATCGGCAGGCGTGAAACCGCAGGCTGGCTCGGTGGCTGGCGAATCAGCGCTCGTGGATCGGTGTTATCTAATCTTCAGCCCCACCGGAGGCCTTATCGGGCGTGTGTTGCCGCACACACACACACACACACACACACCACACACACTGACAAACACCACACACACACACACATGTTTGGTTTGGGGAGGGCAATCCGGGACGTGTGCAGATCCAAGAGCTGTTGTTGTTGGTGCTGGTTGGTTGGAAAAGGCCCGGTCTCGATCGGCAATTAAGGTTGCGATAAACGCACATTGATACGGGGGCGCGGGGGGGGACGGGGGGAGGGTCAACGTCTAGAACCGTTGTACAGTATGCGGGTTTCGTCACAGTGGGCATGCTCAGCGTAGGTAGAGTAGGTACACACTCTTAGACACACCCCACAAACACCGCGGTCAAACGGTTGGAGTGTCACGGGTTGGGGGGCAGACAGAGAGGATGAGACAGAAACAGAGCGAGGCTGTCACATTGTGGGGACCTGCGTCAACGCTGCAGGCTGCAAGACACCGGACAATCCGATTGTTGTGGTGTGTGTGTGTGTGTTCTGCCGTGGAGGGTGCAAGTTATGGTGAGCTGCGGGAGAGGCAGAGTCGGCACATGCACACATGAGTATAAGCTACATGACCTGCCTACAGCAGACTGTCATCACTACTCTACTCGACATGTATGTATGTTGTATGTGTGTCAGTGGAGAGATGCATAACTGTGTTTATTCCAATTGGCGAACCGACGAAAACCACATTCCAGCCGATTTGCCTTGCATCGTGGGCGCGCTCCCGATTGGCCTGCTGCGGCGTCACCCTGCCTGCCGCCTGCCTGGCTGCCTGCATCGAGATGTCTGTCAGGCTGGGCGTGCGGGCTCCAATATATGATCGCCGCGTTATGGCTATCGATATCGCAGCATGTGTAGAGGCCGTAATCCACAAGGCCAATCTCACTCTCACTCTCGTTCTGCGCAGTGAATGTGTGTGTATGTGTGTGTATGTGTGTGTATGTTCCCATATTATATTTCCTTTTTCCTTCTTTAGTACCCCTGACGATCCTCCGCTCCAACCGTTCATCCGATCATTTCCACACCACCGTGCCACCAACAAGCGGCGACCAACTGCGAATCCCTCACCACACACACCACACACACTCACTCGTACTACACTCACACTGCACTCATACACAGAACACACTCACACACACTACACACACACTCTCACTCTCACTCTCACTCACTCAACTCAACCCGCGCCCGTCCCACCACACAAACGCACGAGCCCCACACCTGCCGTTTTCGCTCTGCTGGGCCACCCCGACCCCGACCCCTTTCGCCACCCCTTTCGCAAGAGGGAACAGGAGGAACATTCCAACGTCCATTAAAAGGAACGCCGTCGCACCCCTCGACCCCACCACCGCTTCTAATCATTATATAACCCACCACTCCACCACTCCATCAATCCACCACTCCATCACTCCAACACTCCATCCATCGAACACTCCATCACTCCATCAATTCATCACTCCATCACTCCATCAATCCATCAATCTCCCATCCACTCCCACCACCACATCCAACGAGCGCCATGTGTCCAACCACCCCCACCACCACCTCCCCCTCCTCCCAGCAGACCCCCGAGCAGCTCGCGCTCTCACGCAGAACCGCCCCCATCCGCTACGAGATCCCCGGCTGGGCCGACTGCAAATACTCCAACCGGGTATGTGTACCTCCTCCTCCTCCTCCAGAGCACACATCCAAGAAGACCACAGACTAATACCCCCACAGAACATCCAGGCCTGCATTCTCCACGCCGTCCCCTTCCTCGCGCCCGGCGCCAACGAGCTCGCTGCCTCGACCGGAAAGTGCTTCCACTGCTGGGCCCTGCTCACGTCCATGGAGTACGGCGTGCTGAGCGTCATCTTTGTTTGTAAGTCTCTCTCTCTACTCTCTCTACTCTCCTCTAGCCATACCTGTTCTCCCAGCCGGGGGTGAAGATGAGAGAGAAACTCCAACGCGGGAAACCTAAAGCGCTAACCATATACCCGCAGTGAACTCCATCGGCTTCGCCGTCAGCTTCATCCGATACCTCATCAACACCGTCTTCTCCTCCAAATAGGCACATGCTACGGCGCGGGTCGGCGGGTCGGTCGCTCGAGAACCCCCCGCCACCCCCCCTAGATAATCATTTTTTTTATATAATTTTTTTTTAGCACTAATGGCTATACGGCGGAGGTGTGGGCTATTTCTGCGCTTTTTTTTTTTTGTTGTTGCAATTGTACATTATCACTATCACTAGCTAGCTAGATAGCTATCCAACTCCAACTCCAACACCAGTGGGGGGCAGGGACTGGGACTGGGGTGAACGTCGCTCTTTTTTTGGGGGGGTGGTTTTTGTTTTCTTTTGTCATGGTGTTGCTTTTTTATTATTTTTGCTTTGTAATGACGAGCGCTACGAATTTATGGACTTTTCTTATTTTTGTTTTAAACAATTCCAAGACTCTTTTCCAATATTCTTTTCCAATATTCTTCTCCAACACTCCCCCTCTTGACCACCCGAAGCCTACTCACCACCGCTACAGGCCACCATCAAAAACCAAAAATCAAAACTCGGGCACCGACCGCGTCATCGATCTTTCATTCCACCACTGCAGTCACGTCATTACACGTTCCTGCTACCCCGTAATCCTTCCTGACGTTTAGCATCTGTGTGTACCTCGCGGGGTGAGAAAAACCTGTTTCGGGGATGACGTAGTCCGGCGGGAGCGCTGGTTCCTGGCCTTAGTGGCCGATGACGGAAGTGGTTTGATTCGTGTGGCTGGTAGTCTCCCTTCCGAGAACCGCGCTGAGGAATAGAATAGTAGAGCTGCTACTGCATGGTCTTGATTTTTGTCTGGGACGGGGCTGGGGGGGGGGGGGGGGGGGTCATTTTTTTTTTTGGGGGCTTTTGTTTTGTTTTTTTTTTCTAGGGAATATGGGGGTTTGGGGGGTGTC